>JAABOM020057594.1:0-14927 GCA_011800125.2 Solanum clarkiae
ACACACACACACACACACACACACACACACACACACACATATATATATATATATATATATATATATATATATATGATTATGGCTCTTTGAACATTTTCGGTGTTTGCACCATCTTGTATATGAACGGGCTATTCCTATGCATGAGTATTATGACCATGAATTATAAATTTTTGCATTTGAGCCTAAGTATGAATTATTATGAATGGTGTTTGGTCTTTAAGCCTAAGAATGCATTGAAATGGTTTTGGAAATGACTATTGTCTCTTTTGAAAGTATGTATATATATACATATATGTATTCTTGTGGGATAACGACTTAGCACCAATGGATTGTGGGTGTTAGAGCTATCCCCAAGGCCTCTCTCCCTTTCTTTGAACTATGTGCCTAGCATAGGTCCTTTCCGAAATGGGGTTGCCCATAAGGAAAGATGCCTCCGAAATGGGGATGCCCGTAAGGAAAAGAAATGATATGATATGTTATGTTATGTTATATATGAAAATCTTATCCGAAATGGGGATGCTCACAAAGAATATTGTTTATATGAAATAGGGATGCCTGTAAAGTGAAGCATGGTTTACCTTTGGCAAGTAGAACACCTCTTTATCGTTGAGGGGATTTCCTCGGGATTCCAAGTAATAGCTTGCTTAGTCTTACTTATGTCGATTGAGGTCACATCCCCACTTTATATGAGCATTGCATTTCATGCATCATTGGTTTCATGGCATATTGTATATTATTGCCTTGATATATGATCTTTTCTATATTATGTGCTCTTGTCATCTAACATTGAAGTGCAGGTTGGTACATTTCATGCATTGCATCCCACATACTTAGTACATTCAAACGTACTAATGCATATTCTTGTCTACATGATCTCACCATGTAGGGACCGAGGACTTGGACTATCCACCATACGATACATGGCTCGGATTTCAAGCTTGATTGTAGTGGTGAGTCTTGTCTTCCAAGGACGATCCTCCATCCTTCTAACTATGTCGTCTTTCATTTCTTACATTTACTTTGAGGGTGAACCAAAGTATGTTGTGAACCTCGACCTATCTTATTTTAGAGGTATTGTTGGACATCTTGTAAAACTTCTTTATGTTATATGTTAATTGTTATGGTATGTGATTTGGATATGAGACTTTTAGTATGATTATATGATATGATAGAAAGACCCTAAGTCCCGAATTGCCGCCATAGCATGCATCATACTTACACGCCCCTTATTCATTATATGTTATGTGTTATGTGTGCTAATCCCTTTCCCTAAGATATCCCCATAGCATGAGTCCTATTTTCCCATCCCTTATAACTATGTGTTTATTTTGGATACGCTTTCGAACCGATGATGTGAAAATTGGTCTTGGAGGCTTGTTTGGGGACTATCAGGTTCCTATTCACTGTGTCACTCCTAGACCCTAGGTCCAGGTCATGACAGTCTCTCCTTCTCTCCCCATATTTCTCCACTAGTCTCCCAACAAGATGGATTTCTTCAGTAGTTGATCGTCCCGGCATAAATCTTAACTGACTCTCTGAAATAGACACCACTTTTTTCACCCTCATCTCCACTATTCTCTCCCAAACCTTCACGGTGTGGCTTAATAACTTGATACCCCTGTAATTGTTACAGCTTTGAATATCACCCTTGTTCTTATATAGTGGAACCGTTGTACTCCTCCTCCAATCATTGGGCATCTTAGCGATCTTCATAATAGTATTAAACAACCTAGTCAACCACTCAATACTCTCCTTGACCGCGCTCTTCTAGAAATCCACCAGAATTTCATTGGGACTGATCATTCTCCCTCTGTTCATCCTAATAATAGCATGTTTTACTTCCTCAGTTCTAAAACGCGTGCGATAACCAAAATCTTGGTAACTATCAGAGTACACCAAATCGCTCAACTTAATATCTCTTTCCCCTTTTTCATTTAAGAGTTTATGAAAGTAAGCTTGCCACCCTAGCACCTCACCCTTCTCATCCTTAATGCACTTCACTTGGTCCAAGTCACGAGTTTTTCTCTCTCTCTCACTTTCACAAGCCTATATAATCTCTTGTCCCCATCTTTTTCACTTAACTCAACATACAAATGCTCAAACCTTGTTATCTTAGCACTTATCACTATCATCTTCACTTCTGTCTTCGCCGTCTTATAAAAAAAATTGTGAATACCGACCTCAAAAATACTAACCTCCGATGGATGTCGTTAATTTTCGAGTTCTGAAGGTTGATATCATTAAAAATAATTAAAAAATAAAAAAACTAAGAACATCAACTTCAGGAACTCGGTCTGTAAATGAAAAATACAGGAAAACAACGTATCAACCTCCGTAAGTTAATATAATTCGCAAAATTAATAATAAAATACCAATAATTCATATTCAAATTAAATATAAAATAATGTTGATATTAATTTGGAGATAACTATATCAAATTTTATATAGGAAGTTATTAAGTATTGATTTTATTTCTGATGTTTGATGTGTTGTATTTTGCTTACTGTTTGTTGGATATGATGTTATGTTTACATTTTTTGTGCAATTTGTCTAGCAGTTGTTGAAATTATACTATCTTTCTTGGTTCTTGAAATACAATAGGATCTACTTGAGCCCTTATGGTCTATGAGATATATAAAACACAACTCATTCTTCTATAATCTATCGGTTATACTCTTTGTGTCTCTCCCAGCTATTGGGTATAGCAAAAGAAGTATACCACATGTAGATTTCTATCTTTGTAAGTAGATTTGTAACCGAAGATATGATCTTTTTCTATTTTTTCAGCTGTTATAAAGTCCTAGACTTGTTTTATAGATGGATAATCTTATTGGCTTAGTTGGTTGGGTACGTGAACTTTCATTTTGTTGGTAATGGTTTGATTCTCACCCAGTAATCCCCTTCCCCTTCCCCTATGTAATTAGAAAAAAAATCTTTTAAAAAAGACTATTTTGCAAACACCCTATAGCTCATTATTTGATGAAGTTTTAAATTTTTGGAGTAATTAATTGGTAAGGATACTTTCTTCTGATTCATGCCTAAAGGTCCTTATGCATGAACTATTAGTTCCATTTGATTTCAGTTTACTTCTCGAAATTAGAATTGGACAAAACGAATGCTGGTGGATTTTGGTCTCACTGTATAACCGTATCATACAAGTGGAAGGTAAAGAAAGTAAGCTCATGTATCTGCTTTCTAATGTTTAATCACCTTAGAGGTGGAATATGGAAAACAGAAACATGGAGAAGATGGACCTGTCCATCTTTTTCTGATTGTAGATTTTACTAACACTTTAAGTCTAACACTTGATTCAACTCCATTAATTTATCTCCAACTTTATTGTTACTTTAGTATTCTCTTATTTCTTTTGTACTTTTTGACACAAAATTTTAACTTAAACTTGCTTAAATTTCATGCGCAGAGAACACATTGTAAGTACAGGGATACAGTTCAATTAAAAGTTCTAGTATTCGATGTCGTTGAGGTCACTATTACCAACCCCTTCATCCTTAGCCAAAATTTTAAAACGAAAGTCAAAAGATATTTTTTTCATGAAAATCTTAGTCATAGTATAATATATTATCTTTTTTATTCAACACACTTGAATTTTTCTTAGGGTTGTTTGAATTTTTAGAG
This sequence comes from Solanum clarkiae, assembly GCA_011800125.2. NCBI lineage: Eukaryota > Viridiplantae > Streptophyta > Magnoliopsida > Solanales > Solanaceae > Solanum > Solanum clarkiae. Next base: position 3,637 of record JAABOM020057594.1, read on the forward strand.
TCTGCTTTAATGATAATGTGTTTGTTTAGCATACGCATTGACATCAGTTGATCCTATTGATGAAAAAATTAAATTCTTGCAATATCGATTTGTGTCCACCTATTATTTTAATACTAGTTGATCCTATTGATGACAAAATTGATCTTCTTGCAAAATCAATTTGTGTTCATCTAGTGTTAATATTAGTTGATCCTATTGATAACAAAATTGATTTACTTGCAAGATTGATTTGTGTCCACCTAGTGTCAACATTATGCCTTAATTTGGTGATAATATGTTTGTTCTTCACAAATGATAACACGTAGCTTTTATTTGGTGATATTGTATTTGGTTTGCATAAGTGACAACAATTATGTTTTATTTGGTGATAATGTGTTTGTTTTGCATAAGTGACAACACTTACCTTAATTTGATGATAATGTGTTTGTTTAACATAAGTGACAACACTTATCTTTTATTTGGTGATAATGTGTTTGTTTTGCATAAATAACAACACTTAACCTTAATTTGGTGATAATGTGTTTAATATAAGTGACAACACTTGGCTTTTATTTGATATTAACAAAAGTGACAACTTGGCTTTTATTTGATGATAATGACTTTGAACTGGTTTGGAATTAATTTTGAACTAATTCAGAATTAATGTGGTATAGCTATTGAAACTAGTAAAATGAAATTCATACTTAATAAATCTAATTTAAAATTTAAAATTATCATTATTGTTTGTGTAGATGGAACCTGATCGTAGTTGGATGTATAGTAGAAATAATTCTGGCCGAGCCAATATGGTTCCATTATTTGCAGAAGGTGTCACTCATTTTGTAAATCATGCAAAGACACTTGACCCTTTTTTAACTTCAAGATTTATTAGATGTCCTTGTATTAACTGTGAAAATGTGATATATCAAACAGCAGAAAATGTGTATATGCATCTTACAATAAATGGGTTTAAACCGGGATATATAGTTTGGACTACTCATGGAGAAGTTGAAAGCTACAATAGGTTTAACAACTTTCTTATTAGTGAAAGTAGTACATCTATGGAACATAATGTAGAAGGTTCTAGAATGTCTGATATGATTCATGATGCTTTGGGAATGCACTCTAATTTTGAATTTTGAGAAAGTGTAGAAGAAGCTCCAAATAATGAAGCAAGAATCTTTTATGAATAATTGCATGATGCTAGCCGTCCTTTGTTAAATGGGAGTCCGCACTCTAAATTTTTGTTGCAGTTAGATTGTTAAGTATCAAATCTGATTGGAATATTGTTGAAGGAGCAATAGACTTTATGATAGATCTCATGAAGGAATTAGTTGACCCTAATTTAAACATTCCTAATTCTTATGATAAGGCAAAATGATTGGTGTCTAAGTTAGGAATGTCCTCAATCAAAATTAATTGTTGTGAAAATGGTTGCATGTTGTACTTTAAGAAGGATACCAATCTAGAGTTTTGTAAGTTTTGTAGTCACCCTCATTATAAGGATGGTTCTACTGGAAAGAAACTGCTATTAAGGCGATACACTATTTACCTCTTGTACCAAGATTGAAGAGGTTGTATGTATCAAATAGCTCTACTCTCCTTATGAGATGGCATCATGAAAGTAGAAGACCACCTTGTGTCATGTGTCATCCATCAGATGGAGAGGCATGGGAACGTTTTGATAGAACTAAATATAATTTTGCAGCTGAACCAAGGAATATTAGGTTAGGTTTGTGTGCGGATTATTTTGCCCTTTTTCAATTGGTGCTACACCATATTCTTATTGGCCTGTATTTATTACTCCGTATAATCTTCCATCTGAGGTGTGCATGACAAGTCCATATATGTTTCTGAATTGTGTTTTTCCTAGTCCACGTAATCCAAAAAGTTTGATTGATGTGTACTTACAACCTTTGACTGATGAGTTTAAATTATTGTGGTCTGAGGGGGTTGAAACATGGGACATTTCTCGTAAACAAAATTTCAACATGCGTGTTATTTTAATATGGACTATTAATGATTTCCTTCATATGGAATGCTATCTGGATGGATGACAACTGGAAAGTTAGCATGCCCCTACTGCATGGAAGATACTAAATCATTCACATTGAAACAAGGCCAAAACAATTCAAGGTTTGAGTTGTCATCGTCGATTCTTGCCACCTAATCATGAGTTTAGGAGAATGAAATATGCATTTACAAAGAATAAAACTAAATGAGATGGTTTACCCCCAATATTAGCAGGTCATAATATTTGGGAGCGGCTTCAAAATTTTCCAAAGGTAACCGAAGAACTACCATATAAATTTGATGGGTATGGTGTTGCATATAGATAGACTAAATAGAGTATATTTTGGGAGTTACTCTAACGACCCCAAAAAGTGCCCAAAATGTGTCTTGGAATGCCCAAAATTTTAATTTTTTTCTTTCTCAAAATTTGTTCATTATTTCAAAACTATGGCTTCATATTTGTGATCAGGGGGTCAAAGTTAGGTCAAAAAGAGTCTAACCCCGATTTAAGAGTGAAAGATTAGCAATTATAAATTTTTAAGTGACAAATTCTAGTGAGATTTACGCATTCCCTCCGTGATGCGCCGAGGGAGCACTTTAGTATAATTCCTTCTCCACATCCTCTCCATGACGCGGAGGGATGTATTTTTCCTGGCATAGTTTTCCTATGTAGCCTAAAATATTCTAAGTGTTGCGCCCAAGTTTCCCAAACGTGTTTTTATCTATACTAAGACAAATTTCACCTATACTACCCTAAACATTTTCCAATACTCAGTCAAACACTAAGTCACATTTTCACCCCTCAAACTCAAGTCTCAAATCCTCATCCCAAGCTAAGGTTCTCTTTCAAGGTTCTTCTTCAAGGTTCTTCTTCAAACTTCAAGTCTCCATCTCCAATCTTCCCCAAGTTCACCTCCAAGCAAAGGTATGTGATGTTGAACCATTGGTTATTTCCATCCATGGTGCCTAAGCCTATTTTTCACTAATATTGCATAATTTAAACTTAATTTTACATATGGGTCTTGTATATTGGGAAATTTATTGCACAGTGATTTTTGTTCATGAAAGTATGGTTGTTTTGGCATGTTTTTAGCTCTAAATCTTGGATCTAATGTTGGATTTGATGAGAGGTTTTGATGTGAATATCTTAGAGGTATTGCAAGGTGTTGATTTACGGATTTACATTAGTTTTTTTTGCATGATTTCATCTCTAAATTGCACGGTCGTTTACCCCCATTTCACACCCTCTAAGTGTTTGATAAATGTCCGGCTAGGGTTTCTTGAGGAATCGAAGGTCCAAAGCATGAGATATTATATGAATGATATTATGATTATAAAATGAGATTATGTATACGATTATTCCTATATGATGTGTTGCACTAGAGCATATGATAAATCCTATATAAAGTGTTGCATTAGACCATACTCAATCCGAGGGGACAAGCGCCTGGGTAACATGTCACATATGATATCCTATACGAGCATGAATTACTTAAGCATGTTTTACTTAAGCGTTCAACATATACGTCATATTGTTATATTATGTCTATTGCTTAATATTATGTATTTTGACTATGATGCCTACTTATTGTTACATTGCATCCTACATACTTATTACATTCTGATGTACTAACGCATACTCTATGCCTACATGATTTCACCATGTAGGAACTGGTGCCTAAGTTGATCATCCTCCTCCACATGGCAAGTTCAGTGCTATTCAAGCTAGTTGGTGAGTCCTCCACTTCGGGCACCTAGTTTATACTTCTTCTATTATGTATTGAGACATTAATCTTTATTGTTTATTTTGACTATGAGGGTGAGCCCGGTTGCTTTGTCTTGGCCACCGCTCTATCTATGTATTTAGAGGTGTTTGTTGGACATGTTATGTATCTTTGTTATAAGCTATGACTCCTTGGCCCTTATTGATATAGTGCAAGCTTTTCCCTTAGCCCTGTTTTCCCCGTTCTCAAATCTTGAATGCTTGATTTATTGCTTCCACGACTAAGGATGTGTAATGATGCTTTATGAGGCTTACTTGGGGTCCCTTTGATGTCCCCCTTGCGCATTGTCACGTCGAGGCCCTAGGCTTGGATCGTGACAAACTTGGTATCAGAGAACTAGATTGATAGATCCTCGGAGTCCAACATGCCGTGTCGATTAGAGTCCTATTCGTGGTTGTGAAGCGCAGCTATGACATGAACAGGGGGCTATCAGACGGTTTAGGAAATGTTTTCCTTCTTCATGTTCTACGTCGTGTTATAGAGTTGTAGTGAGTTTCCCCCTCCCTTAACCATTGTTCTTTTCTATGCTAGATCATGCCAAACACTAGAGGACGATAGGCCCAAACTCCCAAGGAGCAATCTACCAATGGTGAGCTCCAGAATGCCCTTATTATGCTTGCCTAAGTGGTGGCCAACCAAGTCTAACAAGAGCCCCCGAGCCCCCAAGCCCCTCATGCTACTACCCTGGGAGCTAGGGTAAGAGACTTCATGAGGATGAATCCTTTGGTTTTTCCATGGGTCAAAGGAGGATGAAGATCTACAAGAGTTCATTGATGAGGTCTACAAAATCTTGAATATCATAGGTGTAAGACCAAATGAAAAGGAAGAGTTGGCAGCATACCAACTCAAAGGGATAGCCCAAATTAGGTATGAGAAATAAAAGGGTGAGAAGGGGGTCGGGAGGAGTTCAAATTAGCCTTCCTTAATTGGTTTTTCCCTCTTGAGCTTATGGAGGCAAGGTTGGTGGAGTTTATGAACTTAAAACAAGGTGCTATGAGTGTGAGGGAGTATGCCCTCAAGTTTAATCAACTTTTGAAGTATGCTTCTCATTTAGTGGCCGATCCTAGATCTAGGATGAATAAATTCGTGATGGGGGTCTCCCACTTGGTAAGTGAAGAATGTTGGTCCGCCATGCTAATTAGTGACATGGACTTATCTTGGTTGATGATCTATGCCGAGCAAATGGAGGAGGAGAAATTGAGAAAGAGAAGGGGGCATGAGGCCAAGAGGACCCGATTTGAGGGTAAATTCCAAAAGGGTGTTAAATTTCGTCAAGGCCAAGGGCCTCCTCATGCTACTAATAAGGGGCTTGCCAATGACTTCCGTAGGTATCAAGGTGTTGTTGGGATAGCTCTTATTGATGTGTGTCCTATATGTGGGAAGGGTTATAATGGCCCATGTTTGAAGAGTTCTAATGCATGATATGAATGTCGTGAGCTTGGTCACAAGAAGGTAGATTGTCTAAGAAGTTATTGCAAGGTCCAGGGTGCTAATGTTGTACCATTGGGGAGAGGTGTTCCTCAAGGAGGTGCCCTAAGGCACAATCCATTTTATGCTCTACATGGGAGGCAAGGGGTTGGTAAGGTCCCCAATGTTGTTACCGATATGTTGAAAATCTTTGAATTTGATGTGTACGGTTTGATTGATTCGGGTTCCACTCTTTCCTTTGTTACCTCTCTTGCTGCTAAAAAGTTCCATGTTCCCGAGTTATTGCATGAGTCATATGAAGTGTCTACTCCTATTGGTGCCTCTATTATTGCTAGGAAAGTTTATAGGATTTGCCCTATTTGCATTTTACATAAGTTGTTGCCTTGTGATTTTGTTGAATTAGATATGGTAGATTTTGATGTCATACTTGGGATGGATTGGTTGTATGCCAACTATGCGTCTATTGATTGTAGAACAAGTAGGGTCATGTTTCAATTTCCTAATGAACCCGTCCTTGAGTGGGAAAGTCAAGATGTGGTGGTCAAGGGTAGATTTATTTCACGTATTAAAGCCCATAAGTTGATTTCTAGCAGGGGTTTATATCATCTTGTGAGGGTTAAAGATGTGGAGTCCAAAGTCCCTTACACTGAGTTTGTCCCTGTTGTAAACGAGTTCCTTGATGTCTTCCCAAATGACCTTTCCAATATTCCTCCAGAGAGGGAGATAGATTTTGGCATAGATCTCCTTCCCGACACTCAACCTATCTTTATTCCCCCTTACTGTATGGCCCCGGTAAAGTTGAAAGAGTTAAAAGAGCAATTGAAAGATTTGTTGGAAAAGGGATTTATTAGACCTAGTCAATCACCTTGGGGTGCTCCAGTGTTGTTTGTGAAAAAGAAGGATGGGTCACTTAGAATGTGCATTGATTATTGGCAATTCAATAGGGTCACTATAAAGAATAGATATCCTCTTCCAAGAATTGATGACTTATTTGACCAATTGCAAGGGGCTAGCTTCTTCTCTAAGATTGATCTTCGGTCCAGGTACCATCAAGTGACAGTGAGGGGGTGTGATATTCCTAAGATGGCTTTCGGAACTAAATATGCGCATTATGAGTTTGTTGTGATGTCATTTGGGTTGACTAATGCGTCAGCCATCTTCATGGACCTAATGAATAGGGTCTTCAAACCTTACCTTGATTCCATTATTGTGGTCTTCATTGATGATATTTTGATCTACTCACATAGTAGGGAGGAGCATATGGGTCATTTGAGGGTTGTGTTACAAAGGTTGAGGGATGAGAGATTGTACGCTAAATATGGTAAGTGTGAATTTTGGTTGAAGGAGGTTGCATTCTTGAGTCATGTGGTATCGGGGGATGGCATAAAAGTGGATCCTAAGATGACTGATGTGATTAGAAATTGGCCTAGACCATTGACCCCGGCGGATATTAGGAGCTTCTTGGGTCTTGCAGATTACTATAGAAGATTTGTGAATGGGTTCTCCTCCATTGCTTCTCCTATGACCAAATTGACTCAAAAGAAGGTTAAGTTTGAGTGAATCGATGAATGTGAGAGGAGCTTCCAAACATTGAAGGATAGGCTTGTGTTCGCTCCTATATTGTCACTACCAGATGGGCTTGAGGGTTTTGTTGTATAATGTGATGCATCTAGAATTGGTTTGGGTTGTGTGCTAATGCAAAATGGTAAGGTCATAGCTTATGCTTCTAGACAACTCAAAGTACATGAAGGAAATACCCTACCCATGATCTCGAGTAATCCACCATTGTATTTTCATTAAAGATTTGGCGTCATTATTTTTATGGGGTGCATGTGGATGTCTTCACCAATCATAAGAGCCTCCAATATGTCTTGACTCAAAAAGATCTCAATTTGATACAAAGAAGGTGGCTAGAACTTCTCAAGGATTATGACATGAGTGTGCATTATCATCTACGTAAGGCAAATATGGTGGTGGATGCTTTGAGTCGGGTGTCCATGGGTAGCCAATTTCATGTGGATGGTGGTGATAGGGAAATGGCTAGGGAGGTGCATTGATTTGCTAGATTGGGGGTTAGGTTGGAAGAGGTTGGTAATGACGGTGTTGTGGTTATTGATGGGTCTAAGTCTTCTTTGGTTGATGAGGTGATAGCAAAGCAAGATCTTGACTCCTCATTACTTGAATTGAAGGCCTTGGTGAAAGAAGGCAAAGTGTAGGCTTTCTCCCAGGGGGAGATGGTGTTGTTAGGTACCAAGGTAGGTTGTGTGTGCCTTGTGTTGATGGTTTGAGGGAGAAGATCCTTGCTGAGGCCCATAATTATTCTTATTCTATTCACCCTGGTTCTACCAAAATGTATAGAGACTTGAGGGATGTGTATTGGTAGGAAGGCATGAAGAGGGACATTGCTAAATTTGTATCCGTTTTCCATAGTTGTCAATAAGTCAAAGCCGAACATCAAAGGTCAGGTGGCCTAACCCAAGACATAGAGATTCCCACTTAGAAGTGGGAGGTGATTAATATGGATTTTGTGGTCGAGTTGCCTAAGACTAGAAAAGGTTTTGATTCCATTTGGGTGGTGGTTGATAAGATTACAAAATCGGCTCACTTTCTACCTGTTAAGACTACATATGAGGCTGAAGAGTATGAAAGGTTGTACATCCATGAGTTTGTGAGGTTGCATGGGGTTCCTTTATCCATCATATTAGATTGTGGTGCACAATTCACTTCACACTTTTGAAGTTCTTTTTAAAGGGGTTTTGGTACCAAAGTTCACTTTAGTATGGCCTTTCACCCTCACACGGATGGCCAATGAGAGAGGACAATTCAAACCCTTGAAGATATGCTTAGGACATGTGTATTGGAGTTGAGGGGTAGATAGGATGACCATCTTCTATTGATTGAGTTTGCCTACAATAATAGCTATCACTCTAGCATCTGTATGACTCCGTTTGAGGCTCTTTATGAGAGACATTGTAGATCACCGTGGGCTGGTTTGAGGTTGGAGAGGTGGTTTTATTGGGACCGGATCTAGTTATGGAGGCTCTTGAGAAGGTTAATATAATTGGGGAAAGGTTGAGGACAGCCCAAAGTCATCAAAAATCTTATGCCGATGTAAGAAGGAAAGACTTAGAATTCCAAGTGGGTGATTGGGTCTATTTGAAGGTTTCTCCAATGAAAGGTGCTGGTCTAATTTGGTAAGAAGGGGAAGTTGAGTATAAGCTATGTTGGTCCTCATGAGATGATAGAGAGGGTCGGCAAGGTAGTTTATGAGTTGAAGTTGTGCCTAGATAAATAAATTTGATTCACCCGATGTTCTATGTCTCTATGTTGAGAAAATGTATTGGTGATCCTAATGTCATCTTGCCTCTTCATGTTATGGATGTCATTAAGGATAACTTGACTTATGAGGAGGTTCTGGTTCAGATCTTGGATAGGCAAGTAAAGAAATTGAGGAACAAAGAGGTGGCATCTATTAAGGTCCTTTGGAAGAACCAACAAGTTGAAAGTGCTACATTGGAGGCTGAAGCAGACATGCAAAAGCAGTATCCTCATCTTTTCCACTCCACTCAAGCCTAAGGTACTAATCCTAAGTGCCCTACATGATTTCAAGTCTTACACTTATTATCATTTTATACTTATGTTAAGAATTTGAAAATGGTATTTTACATGTTATTTTGCATTCTTGTTGGGGCTGATTTGCTGATGACCACTCTTGTCTTGTACGTCTCTTTTACATTCGGGGATGAATGTTCCCAAGGGAGAGATATTGTAACGATCCCAAAAACGTGCCTCGGAATGTCCAAAGTTTTAATTTTCGTATATCTCAAAATCCGTTTGTTATTTTGAAAATTCAGCTTCATATTTATGATCAAGGGGTCAAAGTTTAGGTGAAAAAGGGTCAAACCTTGATTTAAGAGAGAAAGATTAGAAATTATAAATTTTTAAGTGACGAATTCCAGTGAGGTTTACACGTTCCCTCCACGACGTGCCGAGGGCGCGCTTTAGTTTTAATTACTTCTCTGCGTCCTCTCTACAAGCGGAGGGGTGTATTTTGCTTGGCAGTATTTTGTTGTGTGACCCAAAATATTCTAAGTGTTGGGCCCAAGTTTTCCAAACGTATTTTTATCTATACCTAGCCAAATTTCACCCTCATACTACCCTAAACATTTTCCAATACTCACTCAAACACTTAGTCACATTTTCACTCCTCAAACTCAAGTCCCAAACCCTCATCCAAGCTCTCCTTCAAGGTTCTTCTTCAAGATTCAAGTCTCCATCTCCAATCTTTCCCAAGTTCACCTTTAAGCAAAGGTATGTGGTGTTGAACCATTGGATCCTTCCACCCATGGTGTCTAAGCCTCCTTTTTACTAATATTGCATGATTTAAAGTTGTTTTTAATATGGGCCTTGTATATTGAGAAATTTTCTGCACAGTGATTTTTGTTCATGAAAGTATGGTTGTTTTAGCATATTTTGAGCTCTAAATCTTGGATCTAATATTAGATTTGATGAGTGGTTTTGATGTGAATGTCTTGGGGTGTTGCAAGGTATTGATTGATGATTTTACAACAGATTTTCTTGCATGATTTTATCTCTAAATTGCATGGTCTTTTACCCCAATTTCACCCCCCTAAGTGTTTGATAAAATGTCTGTCTAGGGTTTCTTGAGGAATTAAAGGTCCAAAGAATGAGATATAATATAATTTATGTTATGATGATGAAATGAGATTATGTATACGATTATTCCTATATGAAGTGTTGCACTAGAACATATGATAAATCCTATAAAAAGTATTACATTAGATGATACCTGATCCGGGGGGGCAAGATCCCAAGTAACCACGTTGAAGGTTTATACTCATCAACCATGCGAGGGGTTTATACTTCGGCACCATATTGGTAAGGTGTTATTACCATCAACTATGTGAGGGGTTTATACCACACAACCACCAAGGAGTTTATACCTTGAACAGCTAGCTTGGTCTTTTCTTCATATATGATATCCTATATGAGCATGAATTGCTTAAGCATGCTTTACTTAAGCATTGAGCATACATGCCATATTTGTTATATTAAGTCTATTGCTTAATATTATGCACTTTGACTTTGATGCCTACTTATTGTTGCATTGCATCCTACATACTTAGTACTTTCAAACATTCTACCGCATACTCTATGCCTATATGATGTCACTATGTAGGAACCAGTGCCCAAGTTGATCATCCTCCTCCACGTGGCTAATTCGGTGCTATTCAAGCTAGTTGGTGAGTCCTCCACGTTGGGAACCTAGTCTATACTTCTTCTATTATATATTGAGACATTAATCTTTATTATTTATTTTGACTATGAGAGTGAAACCGGTTACTTTGTCTTGACCCCCACTCTATCTATATATTTAGAATTGTTTGTTGGACAAGTTATATATCTATATTATGAGTTATGACTCCTTAGCCCTTATTGATATTGTGCAACCTTTTCCCTTAGCCCCGTTTTTCCCCATTCTCAAATCTTGAATGCTTGATTTATTACTTCCACGACCAAGGATATGTAATGATGCTTTATGAGGCTTACTTGGGGTCCCTTTGGGTTCCCCCTTGCGCCATGTCACGTCTATGCCCTAGGATTGGGTCGTGGTAGTTACCTTATTAGAAGGATAATTTACTCATACATAATCTTGATGTCATGCATATCGAAAAGAATTATTTTGATAATTTGTTCAACACAGTAACGAATGTGACTAGCAAGACAAAAGATAATGTTAAAGCTAGACTTGACTTAGTGGAACACTGTAGAACACCAGAGTTACATTTACAGGAGTCTACCAGCAAGTTGCTCAAGCCCAAGGCCAATATTTCATTCACAATAGAACAAAAGCGGAAAATATGTGAGGGGATGTAGAGCTTGAAGGTGCCAGATGGATATGCCTCGAATCTGGAAAGAGGGTTGATATTGACACCCAATTTTGACCCTCCTTTCTTCTAATTTATTATTTTCAGCTTCAGAATTAATAATGTATCAAATTTTCTTTTCACTACCATTTTCTTAGTACAACTATTATTATCGTTGTTGTCGCCCCTCTATTATTAA
>JAABOM020057595.1:0-14927 GCA_011800125.2 Solanum clarkiae
AAGAGCCATTTTGCTTTATTCCATCATACTCCAAAGCCAAAAAATAGTCAATCTTTGGCTCCATCCGAGATTGATGGCCAATAACATAATAAGAATAAAATCTAAAATTCATAACAACAGTAAATCTAGAGAGAAATGTAACAGAAGTTGCAATCTCACTTATTAAAAAACTTTATCCTATGTTACCCTATTATTTTATACTTATTTTTCATTAATCTTTTTTAAGCCAAAGTTAGAAAAGCAAATTTAATCATGAAAAATATTTAAATTAAAAAAAAATCAGAGGGTGCATATGGACATACACAACTGAAAACAGGGATAGGAGTCTAATTTCACTAACTCCAACATCCTCTTTTACATAAATAATTAAATAGATATAAAAGATTGACAAAAAATCAAAATCGTGAGAAAAACTATAGAGAAAGGTCAAACTTCTTGAATAAAAAGAATACAATTAATAAAATAATTGAAATCATTCCGAAGAGAATATGTGCTCCTGCACTGCACAAGATACAGGAAATATGAGAACAACTAAATTTAAAAAAATCATAATAATATTGCAATACAACTAGAATTTCGAAAGAAAAAAATATAATTATTTTATTTTAATAGTACCCAATTTTTTTTTCTGGCCATAAGCTCCAAATATGTTTTTCCTCTAGAAATCTCTTGGGTCCAAATCTACTTTGCATCTAGTATTGTCTTCACAAAATTGACAAAAAATGCCAACTTTTCATTTACTGCAAAAAAAAAAAAAAAAAAAAAGAGGTTAGATAAAGTCAATAATCAATTTTACTAGAGCATGTTATGAATGAATATTTGATGAAAAAGAAATTAACCTCCATTTTTAATTGGTCAAAATCCTGATGGAACTTTAATTTAAGATGTTTCTTTAATTCTTGGGTACATACCGAACAAGTTGACTTTTCAATCCATTCATTATTTTTCGATTCGTATTATATATAGAAAAAACCTTTTCTTGTTGGAATTATTTGCATTGTTTACTTTCTTGATCTCGCTAAGAATTGAAAGCATCATAAGAACGATCATGAAGACTATAAAATAAGTAATTAGTGAGCACTCTTAATCTACTCATTTATCGATTCATATTCTGGGAAGAGCCTTTTTTTTTTTTTTTGAAGTTAGCTGCATTGTTTGCTTTCTTGTTCTTGCTAAGGATTGAAAGCACCATAGAACGTCCATGGAAACGATAAAACAAATAACAAGAAAAAGAGAAAAATCAAAAAGATCATTAACAAGAACTTTGGTAAAGCCATATAGGTGAATTTGAAACTAAAAAAAGATGCAAGAACATGAAGACTACATATATATCAAATTCTTCATAAGTTTTTTTTGGTCAATGAACTTCTACTCTTCTAGTTTCTCAAATTGTACAATAGAATGTAAAAAATGAAATCCTTTTCTTTTTTCTTTTTTTTTGGACTAAAATTAGATCAAAGGTTTCCATCATTATGAGAATTGGTGGAGAAAAAAATAATAAATTAAGAGAAAACAGAAACAAGTTAGGAACAAAGTCAATCTTCAATTAAAATAAACCCTAAAAATTCACCATATTTTTTAGCTAAGATTTGTGTAATCTAAAGAAGATTTAATAAATCCAAGAAGAATTGATGAACTATAAAGTATTGTTAGAAAGTTTTCAAGAAGAAGACAAGAGAAAAATAATTTAGGTTACTTTATAAGGACAATCTATCTTTTTTAATTATAGTTTTGTAAAACAAAGTTTGAGTTTGATTACTCAAATTTCATCATGACTTTTATAATTTTGCACTACTTAAGTATTCTTACTGTAATATAATCATATAGTGTATTACAAATTCTGTGATGATCATACTATACTTAGTTCTCTCCAACTTTTTTTTTCTTCATGCGTTTTAATTAGTAGAGATATCTTGCCTCATTAGAATTTGTAAGATAAGGCCTAACCTCCCTTGTTTGTACTTATTTCTCTTGAGAATTTTTAATTATATTATTAATAAAAGACAATTAGACATTCTGCCTACATATAAATTCATTTAAAAAAAAAAGAATTTGCAAGAATTATTTAGCAGTACAACCAAACTCTATATAAATGATGCGAAAAACTTTAGCAATTTTCAATGTATCCAGAGACGTTAACTCAATTCCTGCTAAAAGGAAAATGATCTATTGACACAATGTCTTGTAGTGTTAATGTCAATCTTTTGCTAAAACAATTACAGAAACTATTAGTTATCAACCTGCATGGTGAAAGCAAGCTCTAACTAGATTTATAACTTACTTGTGTGCTGATTTTTGATGCGTCTTAATTTGTCAATCTCCCTTATGTCAACAAAAAGCTGCTATTCCAAAATGGTATACAAATTAAAACAAATCTACATTATTAAAAATCTTACGAAAAATACTTCTTCTTTACGATCACAAACATCATCACGAACACGAACACGAACACTTGTAAGAAATTCACGTGACTTGAGACATGTCAAAAGTGTTATTTTAAAAGAGTCCTATTAGTAAAAATAAGAGTTGTTACTAAATAAAATTCCTATTTGATAGATTCGTCCTAGTCTTTAGGAAGTAGTTTTATACGTGGGTTGTTATCTAGTTTTTAGGAGAAAGCTTTATAGGGTAATTCCTAAGTTTTTCGCTTAAGTCTGTTGTGTTTTTCTGCTATATATTGACTGCAGTGGCAGCATTGAAAATCATCGGTCAATAAAATTTCTTTTCACGCTTACTGCCTTTCTTACTCTAATCTACTTTTGCTTCTTGAGTCTATATTGCTATCAGTGATATCAGGGCCAGTAAGATCCAACCACGAACAAAACTAAAGAGAAATATTGCTAGTTTATGGCTTCACAGAGCAATTACGTTCAAGCAACTATTCCACATTTTGATGGTCACTATGACCATTGGAGTATGATAATGGAGAATTTCTTATGGTCAAAGAAGTATTGGCCAATTGTCGAGGACGGAAAAGGAGCTCCAGCGGAAGGTGAAGCCTTAATGAATGCTCAAAAGGTGGAGTTTAAAGCAAGAAAGTTTTGAAGGCGAAGAATTATTTCTTTCGGGGTATCGATCATCCCATCCTAGAAACTACTATTTGTAAAGAAACTTCTAAGGATATTTGGGATTCGATGAAGAAAAATATCAAGATACTGCTAGAGCGAAGCGTGTAAAACTTCAAGCCATGAGAAGGGATTTCGAGACTTTGCAGATGAAAGAAGAAGAGTCTGTAACGAGCTACTACGCTAAAACAATTGAGATAAGCAACAAAATGTGATTTCATGGTGAAAGATGACTGAGGTTACAATTATTGGAAAAGATATTGCGCTCCCTCACGCTGAAGTATGCCTAAGGTAAAAATAGTCCATTTAACCTATATTTATTTTAATGAATCACTCATATTTTTTAAATAGGTAAATATGGGTTGATCTAGTTTAAGAGTTCATACAAATATGCTCAAAATGGATAAAGTATGGGTATCCATATAGACCCATAGATCTCTCACTCATAATAAAAGATTCTTAATTACACTAAAAATATTAAGAATTAAGTTCCCTTTTAGATCTTTTCTTTTTTGTTTAACCATAAACTTTTCTTGATCAACATTGCATGCAAAATTAATAATTGTCTTTCTTCTTCTTCTTCTTTTTTTTTTTTTATATAAGACACAAGTATGGAAGGTGATCCCCCCAATTATCTTTTGGATGACTCTGGAAAGAGAAGATGTTTTGGCGGTTTATCAATTCTAATTTATTTCCTTAAGGCTCGATGTTTAGTATATTTATAACATGGCATAATGCTTCTCCTTATTATTTTTCTACCCATTGTTAGCCCTCTAATCCTTGACATAGTCTCTGATATCAAGAAATAAATAAAGTTTTTCTTTTGCTTAACATTTGTATTTTACGCATTTACTTGATGTCATATGCCAGGAACAAAAATGCACCATTACTCCTAGTTCAAATAAACAAGTTATAAAGAAGCTAATAAAGAAAATACTAAGAAATACATTATCGACAACCTACAATACATAGAAGTAGCAAACTTACCATCTTGAGTTATTAGTGGATAATCTGAAGCACTAAGATTGATAAATTAGTCCTACTCTGAATTTTCCTTCAATACGTGAAAGACACTTGAAGAAAGCCTTGGAGGTAAGAGATGATGGGAAGAAAAACAAATGACTAAGCATAAAAAAATTAGAAACTAAGTATGCAAATTAGATAATGTCTAAAGAATATGAGTGAAAAGTGATGCACTGCCTGGATATTTGGTTTCATAGCTGCAATGAATTTAAGTGAGAACTAAAAAGTATCATACCTATGGTATTTGGGTTATGATATATCGACATGTTGGTTATGTACTCAATGCCATGAGTTTGGTAGTGAAATTGTTTGTGCATCAGAACTTGAAAGAATTTGAGCTATGTTCTATTGATTACCTTTATGATGGTTTCTTGTAAGATAATTTATTATAGATTGAGGCCTAGATGCCTCTACTTCAAGATAAAGAACATCACCATTAGAATTAGCATTTATAAAAGCTTTGACATCTTGTTATGATTTTGTAGGCAAAGGCTTTTCGTTCACATGATGAGGATGATGACAAGGACGACTCCGATAATGATTTTAGTGATGATAATGAACAGATGCAATCACCTCTTGATGGGGGTGGACATACCATTGTTCCACCAAAAAAGTTAATAACCAAGTAAAAAGAAGTTATTAAAGAGAATATAAATAAATATATGATTGATGACCTACAATACATAGAAGTAGCATAACTTATCATCTTAAATCATTAATGGATAATCTGAAGCACTAAGATTAATAAATCAGTCCCACTTTGAATTTTCCTTCAGTACATGAAAGACGCTTGAAGAAAGCTCTGAAGATAAGAGATGATGGGCAAAACAACAAATGACTGAGCATAAAATAATTGAAAGTGGAAAAGTATGCAAATTATTAGATAATGTCTAAAGAATACGAATAGAAAGTGATGCAGTGCATAGGTATTTGGTTTGACAGTTACAACGAATTTGAGTGAGAAATGAAAAGTAGCATACCTATGGTGTTTTTATAATATACTGATATGTTGGTGATGACTTAATGTCATGATTTTGGTAGTGAAATTGTTTGTATCTCAGAACATGAAAGAATTTGAAGGTACATTCCATAGATTACCTTGGTGATGGTTTCTTGTAGGACAATTTATTACATATTGAGGTCTGTATGCCTCTACTTCAAGATAATGAATGTCACCATTAGAATTAGCATCTCTAAAAGTTTTGACATCTTGTTCTGCTTTTGTAGGCAAAGGCTTCCCGTTCACATGATAAGGATAATTACAGTGACAACTTCGATGATAATTTTAGTGATGATGATGAAGAGATGCAATCACCTCTTGATGGATTTGACCCGTACCATTACTCCACCAAAAACGTTCAAATAAAATAGTAAAAAAAGCTTATAATGAAAATATAAAGAAATATATTAGCAACGACCTATAACATAGGGAATCTTAGAAGCTCAATTTGTTGACTACCTGAACTCCCACCTTGTTGGTGAGGGTTAGATTCCCCACATTGTAATCTCCCTCCCCATTTTCCCTTCCCCTACCCCCAACTTTTTTAAAAAAAGACCTACAACACATAAATGTAGTAAACTTACCATCTCGAGTCATTAGTGGATAATCTGAAGCACTAAGATTGATAAACCAGTCACACTTTAAATTTTTCTTCAATACGTGAAAGACGTTTGAAGAAATACCTGAGGGTAAGAGATGATAGGAAGAACAACAAACAACTAAGCATAAAAAATTAGAAAGCGACAAAGTATACAAATTTGATAATGTCTAAAGAGTACGAGTAGAAAGTGAGGCGGTGCATTTGTACTTGGTGTGATAGTTGCAATGAATTTGAGTGAGAAACAAAAAGCAGGATACCTATGGTGTTTGGGTTATTATATATCGATATGTTAGTTATGTACTCAATGCCAGGGTTTGGTAGTGAAATTATTTATGCCTCAGAACATGAAAGAATTTGAAGTACATTCTGCAGATTACCTTTGTGATGGCTTCTTGTAAGACAGTTTATTATAGATTGAGGTCTGGATGCCTCTACTTCAAGATAAATAATGTCACCTTTAGAATTAGCATCTCTAAAAGCATTGATATCTTGTTCTGTTTTTTTAGAAAAAGGCTTTTTGTTCACATGATGAGGATGATAACAATGGAGACTCCGTTGACTATTTTAGTGTGATGATGAAGAGATGCAATTATTTCTTGATGGGGTGTATCCGTATCATTACTCCACCAAAAAAGTTCAAATAACCAAGTATAAGAAGCTAATAAAAAGAATATAAAAAAATATGTGATTGACGACCTACAATGCAGAGAAGTAGCAAACTTATCATCTTGAGTCATTAGTGAATAACGGGAAACACTAAGACTGATAAACCAATTCCACTTTGAACTTTCCTTCAATAATCGATAGACACTTAAAGAAAGCCCTAAAGGTAAGAGATGATGGACAGAAAAACAAATGACTAAGCATTAAAAATTAGAAAGTGGTAAAGTATGCAAATTAGATAATGTCCAAAGAGTATGAGTAGAAAGTGATACATTGAATGGGTATTTGGTGTGACAGTTGCAATAAATTTGAGTGAGAAATGGAAAGTAGCATAACCATGGTGTTTTGGTTATGATATACCGATATGTTGGTTGTGTACTCAATGCTATGAGTTTGGTAGTAAATGTTTGTACCTCAAAACAAGAAAGAATTCGAAGTATGTTCTGTAAAGTACCTTTGTGATGGTTTCTTGTAGGACAGTTTATTATAGATTGAGGCTTGGATGCCTCCACTTCAAGATAAAGAATGTTACCATTAGAATTAGCATCTCTAAAATCTTTGACATCTAATTCAACTTTTGTGGGAAAAGACTTTTTGTTCACATGATGAGGATGATGACAACGATGACTCTGATGATGATTTTAGTGATGATGATGAAAAGATGCATTCACCTCTTGATGGGGTGGACTCGTATCATTACTCCACCCAAAAAGTTCAAATATCGAAGTAAAAAGAATCTAATAAAGAGAATATAAAGAAGTATATGATTGATGACCTACAACACATAATAGTAGCAAATGTACCATCTTGAGCCATTTGCGGATAATCTGAAGCACTAAGATTGATAAACCAGTCCCACTTTGAACTTTCCTTTAGTACGTGAAAGACTCTTTAAAGAAAGCCCTAAAGGTAAGAGTTGATGGGCATAACATACAACAAACGACTGAGCATAAAAAAAATTAGAAAGTGGCAAAGTATGCAAATTAGATAATGTCTAAAGAGTACAAGTAGAATGTGATGCAGTGCATGGGTATTTATTGTGACAGTTGCAATGAATTTGAGTGAGAAACGGAAAGTAGAGTACCTTTGGTGTTTGGGTTATGATATATCAACATGTTGGTTATGTACTCAATGCCATGAGTTTGGTTGTGAAATTTCTTGTGCCTCAGAATACAAAAGAATTTGAAGTTCGAATGGTAGATTACCTTTGTGATGGCTACTTATAGGACATTTATTATAGATCGGATGCCTCTACTTTAAGAAAACAACGTCTCCATTAGGACTAGCATCTCTAAAAGCTTTGACATCTTCTTTTGCTTTGGTAGGCAAAGGATTTCTGTTTATATGATGAGGATGATGACAACGATGACTCCGATGACGATTGTGGTGATGATGATGAAGAGATGCAATCACCTCTTTATGGGGTGGACTCATACCATTACTCCACCAGAAAACTTTAAATAACCAAGTAAAAAGAAGATAATAAAGAAAATATAAAGAAATATATGATCAACAACCTACAACACAAAAAAGTAGTAAATTTATCATCTTGAGTTATTAGTGGATAATTTGAAGTACTAAGATTGATAAACCAGTCCTACTTTGAACTTTCCTCCTGTACGTGAAAGACGCTTGAACAAAGCTATGAAGATGAGAGATGATGGGCAGAACAACAAATGACTAAGCATAAAAAATTAAAAAGTAGCAAAGTATGTAAATTAAATAATTTCTAAAAAGTATGAGTAGAAAGTGGTGCAGTGCATGAGTATTTGGTGTGACAATTGCAATGAATTTGAGTGAGAAATGAAAAGTAGAATAACTATGGTGTTTGGGTTAGGATATATCGATTGTTGGTTGTGTACTCAATGCCATGAGTTTGGTAGTGAAATTGTTTGTGTGTCAGAATATAAAAGAATTTTAAGTACGTCCTGTAGATTACCTTTGTGATGGGTTCTTGTGGGACAGTTTATTACAGATTGAGGCCTGGATGTCTCTACTTCAAGATAAAGAATGTCACCATTAGAATTAGCATCTCTGAAAGCTTTGACATCTTGTTCTACTTCTGTAGGCAAATGTTTTCCATTCTTATGATGAGGATGATGACAACGATGACTCTAGTGACGATTTTAGTGATGTTGATGAAGAGATGGAATCACCTCTTGATAAGGGTAGACCTGTACCATTACTCTGCCAAACAAGTTCAAATAACTAATTAAAAGAAGCTAATAAAGAAAATACAAAGAAATATATGATCGACGACCAACAACTCATAGAAGTAGCAAACTTACCATGTTAAGTCATTAGTGGGTAATCTAAAGTATTAAGATTGATAAACCAGTACCACTTTGAACTTTTCTTCAGTACGTGAAAGACGCTTGAAGAAAGCCTTGAAGGTAAGTAGTGATGGGCAGAACAACAAACGACTAAGCATAAAAAATTAGAAAGCAGCAAAGTATGCAAATTAGATAATGTATAAAAAGTATGAGTAGAAAGTGATGCGGTGCATTGGTATTTGGTGTGACAATTACAATGAATTTGAGTGAGAAACAGAAAGTAGCATACCTATGGTGTTTGGGTTATGGTATATCAGTATTTGGTTGTGTACTCAATGCCATGAGTTTGGTAGTGAAATTGTTTGTGCCTCAGAATACGAAAGAATTTGAAGTATATTCTGCAGAATACCTTTGTGATGGCTTCTTGTAGGACAGTTTATTACATATTGAGGCCTGAATGTCTCTACTTTAATATAAAGAATGTTACCATAGAATTAGCATCTCTAAAAGCTTTGTGTCACGCCCCGATCTTACACCCTGGATGTGGCCGTCCCTTGAAAATCATTGTTGGTCCCAAGAGAACAACTTGGTCTGGCTACTTACTCAGCGGAAGACTTAAACAATAGTGGAGAAGTTATAGAAGCAACAAGGTAATTCATAAACCGTCTGCATAAGTTGAATGTAAAAGTGCATAAGCGATACTGAACAAACTGAGACTAGAATACTAACAAATGGTCTATGGAACCTTTCCTAAAACTGTTTGAAAGGACTACTGAGACAGGATCCAAGCAGCCAGAATTGAATAAATACTGAAAGGGAACATAATAACTCAAGAGCCTCCGGTTGAGAAGAGGTCTCACCGATTTACTGGAAGTTGTCTAGTCCTCAACGAAACAGCTGCTGAGGAGCTCTGTCACCTGCGTCTGTATCATAAAATGATGTAGGTCCTAAGGACGTTAGTACGTGGAATATACTGTATGTAAGATTGCCAAAACATTAACTCAGGATACATAACATTTCTCAATAAAAAGATATAGACATAACTCGTAATAAAGAAATAATAATGACAAATACTTTATATGCTGAAAGTAACATGCTGAAAACTAGTAAGTCAAACATAGTTTCTTTGTTTGGGGAGTTTCTCTAATTGACAACCACCACTATGAGCTTTGTGGTGATACAGCGTCTTGCCCATGCTGCCAGAGTCGTCCGTACCTTGCCGGGGTAGGGGATCCATCCCAAAACTGGGCCATCTCACTGGCTAATGAGGAAAGTACCGTGGTAAATCCTATCCTATGCTGGCTACATAGTTTATGAGTTTGAGTAATTTATTCTACTCTCATCCATATCAGTGCTCAATACTACTCCCAAAATACTTTATATCGCTCACCCTTAAAGACTTGAAATTTTTAAAATCTGTTTTTTCGGGAACTAGCCCCACTTACTACTTAGCTTTCTCATCTGCCTTCTTGAACTTAATTAAAAACTAGAATCAACTCAGTGGCTCAAAATACACTAGATTTCTTGGCTAATATGTAAAAATAAATCTTTAAAATGCACTTCTTGAACTTAGCTTTAAAGGTACTGAAGCTAGTCTTTCTTTGCTTGGAATAATATCAAGATTTTCAAGAAAACTCAACAATCATAAATCTTGTTCATAAATGGATTTAAATTTTGATGACCATACTTTAATTGAACAATGTAAAATCCAAGAATCATAATAATCTTCAAGATATCTATGGAATTTACCAAAAAAATTAATATTCTTCGCAAAGTTTGCAGGAATCTTAGTCCCAACTAGTACAGGAAAGTTCATGGTTGAAAACTAGCTTCAATTTCTAAGGATATTAGCAAAATAATAGTTTTTAGTGACCTTACATACCTTGGAATGACTTCTTGGAAGATTGAAGGGATTTTCTTGAATGCCCTAATCGTTCTTGATCCTATGCTTGAAGTTCTGGGTAGGGTTTTCCTTACTTGAATGAATAAATGTGAAAAATAATTCATTTTTGGACTTAAATCAATGTTAAAACTGATTAGTTTAGGATATGAGGTGTGGGAAATTCTGGAATTATCCCTCCCTATTAAACGAAAAAAATTGCTCCAGATTTTGGAAATTCTGGAAAGACTTTTGGAAATTCATTCACAACTAAGATGAACCGAAGATATGGTGCTTCAGCACGAGAATCCTGAAATGTGACTAGGTGGTATATACACCCTTTGGAAATTAACTTTCTGTCCTTAAGATATGAGACAAACTAACCCTTAGGAAAAACTGAACTACCCCTCCACTCTAAGACTAGTTCGTTAGGAAACTGTAATTTGACTACTCTGGTTCTGTAATCTATGGAGGCATACCCAACATGAAGCCAATCCATGCCTAGGATGACATCAAACTCTACCATGTCTAACTCCACCAACTCAGCTACAATGTCCTTATGATAAATAGAGACTAGACATCCCCTATATATTCTTTGGGCTAAAATAGACTCTCCAGTAGGAGTAGAAACATCGAATGGCTCAAGAAGACGTTCTGGATTGACCCCAAACTTTACAGTTACATATGGGGTTACAAATGAAAAAGTTGCTTCTGGGTATAATAATGCATAAACATCATAAGCAAAGATTTTGAGCATACCCATAACCACATCTGGTGAGTTCTCCTGCTTCTGTCTGGTGCCCATAGCATACAAGCGGTTTGTGCCTGTTCTTGTTGTAGTCTCTCTGTGAGGTGGCTTACCCTGCAATGCTGAAGAAACTGTCTGTGATCTGATATCTCTCATATTCTGCTTCCCTATAGGACAATCCTTCAAGAAATGCCCGCCTGACCACATTTGAAGCAACCATTTGTGCCCATAAGGCACTTTCCGGGATGGGACCTACCACATTTGCCACAAGTAGGGTAATGGTTTGATCCTTGGGCTATGCTACCATGTGACTAGCTGTTCAGGAACCTGCGGTACTGTGACCCCTACTCACTCCTGACCCTCGATACAGGTTCACTAGCAGATGAAGGTGCTGGTCCGGCTGTCTTAGGCTAAAAAGAAAGTGACCTCCACATCCAGTCCCTCTCTTACCTGACTCCTGGCCAGATGTCTTAGCCCTCTTGCTCCTGAAATCCTCCCTATCCTGCATTTTCTCCTCCCCTACCAGCTGCACATATGTCATCAAATGGAATATATCCATATCCCCAATCAATATCGCATTCCTGCCCTCTCTCTTAGTCATTCAAGAGAGCCCAGACACGAAGACATCCATCCTAGTATGCATATCTGCCACCATCGTTGGAGCATAACGGGACAACTGAGTAAACTTGAAGTTGTACTCCCATACACTCATATTCTCCTACTTTAAGTTCAGAAATTCCCTTAATTTAGCCTGCCTCATCTCCCTGGGAAAGTACTGTCCCCAAAAGGCCTCATCGAATATCGCCCAACTAATAGCTAGCACCCTATCTGCCTTGCTCCCTTTCCACTGATCAAACCAGAGTCTGGCTACCCCTTTGAGCTGGTAGGCAGCTAGCTCAACTCGCTTAGTATTGCCAATATGCATAACCTAAAATACCTTTTGAAGCTCCTCAATAAAGTTTTTAGGATCTCTTTCATATTAGACCCCGTGAACTCTGGTGGGTTCATCCTCAGGAACTCACGAACTCTGGCAATATCCGAATCGTCGATCCTACCATCTCCCTGGTGACCTCCCTGAGTAGTGACTGCCTGAGCCAAAGTTTGAATAACCTGGTGAAGCTCAGCATTGGTGATGTCTGCCTGTTATGGTTGCTCCACAAGCACCGCGGGACCTCTAGGCTCCTCAGGAATACGGCCAAGCTAGTTTGTATTCCTCCTGGCAGGGCATCCTATGCCCCTTACTGGTCCGTTAGCTCTGCAAGGAGGTATGATATGAAAAACACAGTGTGAACACACGAGTTAGAAGAGACTTCACAGAGATGTACTCTGAAGCACGAGACAAAAAATGGCAATTAAGGGTGACACTTCCTAATGTCCCATAGTCTCCCTATTATAGATGTGGCGCGCTTCACACCCATAATATGGACTCTATAAGACACTGTTCTATAGACTCCCTAGGACTCTTGAACTCCATGCTCTGATGCTAAGTCTGTCATGCCTTGAGCCTACACCCTGGACGTGGCCGGCACTCGAAAACCATTACTGGTCCCAAGTGAACCATTTGACCTGGCTACTTTCTCAGCGGAAGACTTAAACAACAGTGGAGAAGCTATAGAAGAAATAAGGTAATTCATAAACTGTTTGCATAAGTTGAATATAAAAGTGCATAAGTAATACTTAACAAACTGAGACTCGAATACTAACACATGGTGTATGGAACCTCTACTAAAATTGTCTGAAAGTACTACTGAGACACACCCCAAGTAGCCAAAACTGAATAAAGACTGAAATGGAACATAATAACTCAAGAGCCTTTGGCTGAGAAGAGGCCTCACCGATTTGCTGGAAGTTGTCTAGTCCTCAGTGAAGCGGCTGCTGAGGAGCTTTGTCACCTGCGGCTGCTGAGGAGTTCTGTCACTTACGTCTGCATCATAAAAAGATGCAGGTACTAAGGACGTCAATACATGGAATGTACAGTATGTAAGATGGCCAAAATAGTAACTCAGGATACATAACATTTCTCAATAAAAAGATATAGACATAACTCGTAATAAAGAAACAATAATGACAAATACTTTATATGCTGAAAGTAACATGCTAAAAACTGGTAAGTAAAATATAGTTTCTTAGCTTAGAAAGTTTCTCTAACCGGTAACCACCACTATGAACTTTGTGGTGATACAGCATCTTGTCCACGTTACCAGAGCCGACACATACCTTGCCGGGGTAGGGGACGAAGAACTAAAGGAGTGGATCTATCCCAAAACTGAGTCATCTCAATGGCTAATGGGGAAGTATCGTGGTACAATCCTATCCTATGCTGGCTACATAGTTTATGAGTTTGAGTTATTTATTCTACTCTCATCCATATCGCTATTCAATACTACTCCCAAAATACTTTATATAGCTCACACTTATAGACTTGGAATTCTTAAAATCTGTTTTCTCGAGAACTAGCCCCACTTACTACTTAACTTTCTCATCTGCCTTTTTGAACTTAATTGAAAACTAGAATCAACTCTGTGACTCAAAACACGCTAGATTTCTTGGCTAATAAGTAAAATAAATCTTTAAAATGCACATCTTGAACTTAGCTTTAAAGATACTCGAGCTAATCTTTCTTTTCTTGGAATAATATCAAGATTTTTAAGAAAACTCAACAATCATAAATTTTGTTCATAAATGGATTTAAATTTTGATGACCATACTTTAATTGATCAATGTAAAATCCAAGAATCATACTACTCTTTAAGATATCTATGGAATTTACCATGAAAATTAATATACTTTGCAAAGTTTACGGGAATGTTAGTCCCAACTAGTACTAGAAAGTTCATGGATGAAAACTAGCTTCAATTTCTAAAGATATTAGCAAAATAATAATTTTTAGGTGGCCTTACATACCTTGGAATGACTTCTTGAAAGATTGAAGGGATTTTCTTGAATTCCCTAATCGTTCTTGATCCTATGCTTGAAGTTCTGGGAAGGGTTTTCCTTATTTGAATGAATGAATGAGAAAAATAATTCATTTTTGGACTTAAATCGACGTTAAAATTGATTAGTTTAGGATATAGGGTGTGGGAAAGGTCAGAATTACCCCTCCCCATTAAATGAAAAAAACTGCTCCAGATTCACGCTAGTGTGCGACGCGCACTAGTGTTATTTCTCACTTTTTCGCGAATTTTTCAATTTCGTCAAATTTTTCAAAAAAGACAAGTGTGGTTCTGCGTCGCAGAAGGGGTGCAGAAACCTCACTGTTTTTTATTTTCTTGAGAGAAATTAATTTGCTTTTTTTCACATTAAAGTTGAATCGAGATCATTTTCCAACTCAGTTTTTTGCACTGATCGCAAATTTGGTCTTGGATTTGCAATCAGAGCATGGAAGATACGTTACATGCAAGGTCAATTCTAGGGGTATTTTTGTCTTTTCACAGGGGTGTCACTAGGGTGTACAACGGGTTTGGGAACCACCCGGACCGCCCAAAATCGGACCGGACCGCCCAAGAACCGACGGTTTCTGAGGGAATCAGTCCGGTTCACGATTCTAATTTTTTAGAACCGACAAATAACGGGTGGATGGGCGGTCCGGTGTGAGAAACCACCCATCATTCTATCGGAGGTTCATAAAAGATTTCTCCAAAATTGCATACCCATTGTGCAAATTGCTGGAGAAAG
>JAABOM020057596.1:0-51925 GCA_011800125.2 Solanum clarkiae
TTTAAAGTACGAGACATGACCATACTTTACTTTACATAGTCTACAAAGCCTCTAAATAAAGAAAGACATCTGATAAGGGTCGGGACGGGCCCCGCCTGAACAACTGTGCAATAAAACATGTAAGCTCTAGACATATACAAAGACCCGAAGCAACCTGGAGCTTGGTGACAGCTGGCACCTGTACCTGCAAAATGAAATGCAGGTCCCCCATAAGGGACGTCAGTACGAGGTAATGTACTGAGTATATAAAGCAGGAAACATTGTATATGATATAACAACTCAAGTGAAACTGTACACTGCTGTAGCATAAAAGACCACCTTTAGTTATACTGTGGGATCATGTACTTTATGTTCTTTATATTGCTTTACCTTTACTATAGAATCTGTACTGTAAAATATGTGCACAGCTGTAATACAAATGACCAACTGATCAGTGGTGAACTGTATCGGGTTCGTTCCTCGCTAGGTTCTCTCTTAACCCCTGTGGCTACCCCCCATAATAAGATGTTTTCCTGGCTAGGTGATTCTTCCACCCCTCGAGATATTGAGATTGTCCCTTTGCTAGGTTCTTCCTTAACCCCTCGAGCTACCACCCGTGATAGAATCGTCCCTGGCTAGGTATTACTTCCACCCCCTTGGGCTACCACCTATCAAAACTGTATACTTTATCTTTCAGTTGCATTTGATATGGTTCTTATGGTGGTCACATTATTGGAGTTTGTAGGACTATATACATAGCATATGACATGTAGATGATCATACAAGACAACATGATAATGAAAAAGAGTACATTATACAATTGATGAAACGCGTATGAAATGGAACAACTCATGGACTTTATTTTGTAACAGGAACTCATGTAACTTAGTATTCAAGCATGTATGCATATAATCATATGAACATGTAAAAGAGTGGAGACATGGTTAATAGTGTGTCGGAGTTGGTGAATGCCTTTATGTACCAAGAAAAGATCTATGTTTCATGCTAAGTGATACAAAATCAAATAACCTTACATACCTCGTTGTATGACCTCATTACTAATTCAAGATAACCTTCCCTTCCTCCAAATATTTATCTACAACACAGTAGGTGATAAAACTAGCATTAGCAGCCAATAAACACATCTTGGCAGCCCAACCACATAACAAAACAACACACAGGCAACAGGCTTTTAATTAGCGACGTCAAGGCGTTTTGTAAAACCTTTTCACCTATAACCATATTTGAGAACAACAATTCTTATGTATATGTCATATACATCTTGTTTCAGCCTCTTGACGGTCTTACAACAACCCACAAGTTCCAATCAACATTCTATGTAAGATAACGCAACAAAATGCGCTTGTTAAGTGACACCAAAATCAGGGCAGCAACCTTAGGGTGATGTTTATAACTCAACCCATGTTAAGAACACCAACTTCCCCTCATAATACAACTTAAAAATCATAGAGAAATCACCAAAACAAAAGGAAAATGTGCAGCAACTTTCAGCACAGAAACTATCCAATAAATTTCAGCAAGCGTAACTAGCATCCATTTCTTGTTTTTCATGATACAACTATACTAAACAAACAACTATAATTACTCACCTTTTTCTTCAAGGTTTATAGGCTCCTTAAGAACCATAAAAGTGTCGTTTGGCTACTTCACAAAGTTGAGAAAAGTTGAGAGGAAATGTAGAGAGCAAATCTAATTTTTGTGAGGTCAAATTGAGAAATGACCTTTTGGGTGCTGCTATGACCCCTTTTTATAGTGTAATTTGGCTGACCTTACTAACGTATTCTCCGCCTTATTTCACTAAGGAGGTGATGCAACTCCTTTATCCTTTCATTTGGGCATTTAGGAGCACCAACTTGGTAGACTTGGGCTGCCTAATTTCCAACTTCACTTACTTAGTTTTGGGCCCAATTTGCTTAGTGTATTGTGATGTATTTGTGGTCCTTTTCGTTATACTTCTTATGCTGAAAATGTAGCCCACTTATGATGCTAAAACATAGGCTAAAGTTACACACTTAACAAGGACTTTATTCATAATCGAACTTGGACAAATTCGACGTCGAGCCTCATCTCCGTTTAGCTAGAAAATTTAAGCTAAGCAAGTACGTGACTCGCCTGCTAGTTTATTAATTCCTATAAGCACCTCAATTCTTTCACTTCATTTAAGGTCGTACTCTCCTCAATTAGACACAAAACATGTATACACTTGACCCTCTTAAGCATTAGACGCACATATAGCCCATTAACACAAGATTCAAGCACTTTTGAAAATTAGCGCTAATTTCACCAAACTATGTTATGTTTCATTTGACTTGTGCTAGTATTGTAATGTGTAAGGTGTTATAGTCAGGTTTATCCTAAGCTAAGGGCCACAAAGTATAAACACTCTGACATGTTTCACCCATCCAGAATCATATGTCAGCTTGTCGATAACAGAGCTTACTCCCTGAGGCAACTATATGTCGGCTCATCAATTTTGTAGTCATCTTTATAACAGATGGTAGTCCTAAGAACTAAATCATACAGACAGCATTACAACCACAATTGACCCAAATAATCTCATAGGGCAGAGCATATATCTCTATAACAGAGTCACATCCCCATCTCTATCCCATTAGAGGTGTAGCAATATCATATTTCATATTGAGAGTTATAGTACCCAATTGTAGGTACAATTAATAACACATCTCAGTATATAACATGCTTCTCAGTATATGTGTGCTTATTTAGTTTATAATAGCTACCAATTGTATCTATAGACATATATGTCAAGAAGCAGTACAAAGTAATGTCAACACAAGACATGTGTATCGGCATTAGTGCATTTCATGCATCATTGGTTTCATGGCATATTGTACACTATATCTCTTACTATATATCTCTATCTATAGTATGTTCTGTTGTCACCTAGCTTTGAATGTATGTTTGATAATTCATACGCATTTGCATGCCTATATATTTAGTACATTTGAACGTACTAACACATGTATTTCCCTACATGATCTAATTGTATAGGGATCGAGGACTACCTTCATCTATTGTACGAAAGTTAGCTTGGATCTTAAGATTTGCTTGTTATGGTGAGTCCTATTTTCTAAGGACAAACCACCATTCATCTACCTATAGTGCTTTTATTTATGCTATTTACTCTGAGGGTGAGCCCGGGGTATATCTTGGCCCCCATCCTATCTTATGAGTAGAGGCATTGTTAGACATCATGTGAACTCTTTTACATTTATATGCTAAGTGTTGTTTTCAAAGATTATGTCTATGTATATGGCTATCTGTTGTATTTTGTTATGTAGATTGGCTATGAATATCATGATGTATTTTTATATGTGATGTGAAAGATCCTAAGTCCCAAATTACCCCTATAAAATAAGTCATACATACCTGCCCCTTAGTATTTATGTACAACGTTTATGTGAATTCATGTTACTACTTATCCCTATGAAATCCCATAGCGTGAGTCTTGTTTTTCCGTCCCTTAGAACTATGTGTTTACTATTCATTTAAACTTTCGAACTTATGATGTGAATATGGATACTACGAGGCTTATTTAGGGACTCTCTCTTAGGTTCCCATTCACCATGTCACTCCTTAACTCTATGTCCGGGTCGTGACAAGCTTGGTATCAGAGCACTAGGTTTGTAAATGATCCTCAGAGTCTAATATGTTGTATCAAGTAGTGTCCTATTCATGGGTATGAATCGCACCATGCCTATGAGTGGGAGGCTATGATGTTGTTCCACAAATTGTCTTACTTCTTCATGTCTTATATCATCCTTTAGATCGTATATTATGGTTTCCTTTTCTTGATAGTGTCTAATCACCTTCAAGTTACACCTCTTTTTTGAGGATAAAATGGTCTTTAACAAATATAAAACCTAACCAAGTTAGGGTCGAATCCCATAAAGAATACGGAGACTCACAATAAATTCACCAATACGCAATTCAAGTAATTAGAAACTCAATTCCCTAAAGAGAGAGGGCGGAGAGGGTTTGCAATCTTCAACAAGAAAATAAACTAAACTAACTATCACAAGAGACAATCAATAATGGAGAGGAACTTGAGTATTGCTTTCCCCATCATTGACCAACTCAATATATCCGGCCAACATAATTCTCAACTAGAGTATAGCATGTAGGACGATAATTTAAGTTCACCAAGCCCTTTGGGGAAAGGTGAGATACAAATTTTACTATGTGACTTGGCCCATCTCTATATTGTGCAATACTAACCATTGACCATAGTCCCAGTCAACCTCCCCTTGGCCTAGTTCGACTGGTTAGATAAGAATACTAGGCAAGTTCTAATGTTGGCCACTCCTAGAAAACTTGCAAAACGAAGAGCATTGATTAATACATACAAATACCCATTCCAAGAATTGTAAATTATTCGGGTTTGTTTGGTTGGATCTTCATGGTTCCCATAACCCGAAGTTGTTGATTTAGCTACTCCTGCTATGGGTAGGTCAAGAAATTATGAATTGAGAAAATATAATTAAACACTAACCCAATTGAATTGATGAATATGCAAATCAAAAATTAATTGAGAATCATAAGATTTGAAGATCCAATTATTCCACAAGTGCATTCTCCTCCAAACTTGAAGTCTCCAAGTACAATACCGTAAAAGTACTTTCTAAGGACATTATCCACTCATTCTCATCAAAACATAACCTAAAATTACTATTTATAGTAATTACAATTATGTCCTTAAAAATAGAAAAATTGGTCGGCGACTTTCTACGACAGGTCCTTATGACTCGTAAAGTGATTTACGAGTCATAATCGGGATCGCGTATTCAGCTTTTTGATTCTTGGACTTCACTACCATAAATCCACTTTATGAGTCATAGACTAATTCATGTCTCGTATTGCACTCTCGTAGACTTTGTCTACATCAACTGATCCTTCACTACAAATCTTCACGAAACCTCTTTATATGACTGATAGAGTTATCTATGACTCATATAGAGGTCTCATGTAGCTGAACTTAAGAAATCATACTTCATTGGAGTTTGTCAGGAAACATTTCTTTACAACTCATAGAATGCTCTACGATCCGTAAAGGCTCTCATAAGATATCTAGAAAAGTCTAAAATCTTTCCCCAAAGTCATTCCAACCTACTTTCCTACAAAATTTAATGCAAAAACACATAAAAACAATAAATGTTGCATATTCAAGCTTCTCTAAGTATTTTCATCTCATTTTCAGCTTTTGCATCATTTATACACTTCATTTTTCTTTTTACGCTCAATGTAAGGCATTTTTTTTCTCAAACTGGATACATGATTTTCCTCTTTTGCTCCTCAATCCCAAATCACCACCTTATTTTTGTGATTTCACCCCTACACTGACCACCCTCAACTTGGACTTTTAGCCTGTATTGAAGTGCACAATATCTATTCCCCGAATCAGGGCCACTTTTGGTTGCCACCCCAACTTAGGCTTTTTGCCTCAATCAAGGTTTACAATGCTTAAGGATAGACCAGGGCCAATCTCAAGGTGTTTTACAAGACAAGTTAGGCTAATTAGGTGTTTTTGAAAGAATTGATACATGTAAGGCTCAAATATTTGGAACAAGGGATAAAACTTCATTTAGTTGGTTATTTTTAGACTAAAGTGGACTAATTAAAGAATAAATACTAAGATCCCTTCCTAATTCATCAGTCTACAATCTAACTTAGAGTAACAGGCAAGTTTTGAATTAGCACATAATGCACGAATCTAGCAAAATAAGCTCACATTCACATGGCATTGCATACATTATCAACAAAAGACTCCCAGATCATGCTTCATATCTTAATTACCTTCACTTATCAGAAAACTATTACTAACACCCAAACATGCATGGTTTCCATTTAGTCACTAATCAAAATTTTTTGTAGATACAAGTTTTCAAAATGTTTCCATCAGTCTCGGATGGAGCCAAAGATTCAATATTTTTTGGCTTTGGAGTATGATGGAATAAAGCAAAATGGCTCTTTAAACTATTTACGCTTCTTTCAATTGTGAAGTAACAGTTAGTCAATGCAGCTTTCGACGCTCATCATGGGTCATCCGGAAACAGTCACGCTATGTTTTTAAACATAGGGGTAAGGCTACGTACATCAGACCCGCCTACCCCGCAATGGACGGGAGCCTTTGAGGCATTGGGGTAATATTGTTGTTACCAGGTTTTAAAACATAACATAAAAGCATGTTATATGTGATAAGTGTTAGTACTATCTGCTATACATATTATCGAAACATACTTAACATGTTGGTTCAACAGAAATTAAATATCCATGAGAAAAAAGAACATATGCAAGAAAACCTCGAGATCAAAATTTGAGGTAGTTATGAACTATATCCTACTCAGACATCACTGAGGCCCATAACTATCCTCACCCTATCAAAAAAATTACGCATTGTCCCCAATGCACCAAATCAAGAAAAAAAAGAATAAGTAGGGGTCAAAAATAAACCTTGGAGCCTAAGCGCTATGGTCCACCTTGGGTTGCCTCCTAAGCAGCGCCTGATTTATTGTCGTGGCATGACACAACTATCATGAGTATTTAGACTTCCTCAAGATCCCATTCTTCAACAATCTTTATCTTTTCCACATTTCCAAGGTATGGCTTGACTCTTTAGCCATTTACTTTGGAAGTACCTCTATTTTGTCTCTCTAATTTAATGACTCCATGATCAAAGACGCATGCTAACCGAAAGGGTCCCAACCATCTACATTTGAGCATCCCGAGGAACAACTTTAGTCTAGAATTGAAGAGTAGCACCAAGTCCATTGGTGTGAATTGGCGGTTTTCTATGCGATAGTCATGTTGTATTTTCATTCGTTGCTTATACAAGGCTGAGCTCTTATATGTTTTCAATCGAAATTCATCAAGCTCATTGAGTTGGATCAATCTAGAGGTAGTTACATCATTCCAATCCAGATTCAACTTTTTTAATGCTCACGTTGTTTTAAGCTCAAGTTCCACTAGAAAATAACATGCTTTCCTAAAGAGAAGTCGATATGGGGACATGCCTATAGGGGTCTTAAATGCGGTTTGGTATGCCCATAATGTATCATCCAACTTTCATGACAATTTTTTTTCGTTTTCATTCACAGTCTTAGATAAAATCTGTTTAATTTCCCTATTTAATACTTCCACTTGACGACTTGTTTGGCGATGCTAAGGCGTCACCACCCTATGTTTCACTCCATACATTTCAAGAAGAGCTTTAAAGAGTCTACTGTGGAAATGAGAACCTCCATTAATATGATAGCCTGAGGAGTACCAAATCTTGAGAAGCTGTTCCTTTTCAGGAATGCTGTGACATTTTTGCCCTCATTGTTAGGTGGAGCCACAGCGTCCACCCACTTTGATGGATCATCCACAACAAATAAGATGTACTTATTTCCAAGTGAGCTAAAAAATAGTCCCATGAAATCTATCCCTCGCACATAAAGAAACTCAATCACCAAAATAGGATTTAGAGGGAGCTCATGTGTCACGCCCCGAGTCACGTTAAAGCGGACCGACACCCGTTGCCGATAAGGCTTAGGAGAATCAACCTATATCTATGCACTTTTTAGACATATTATAAGGGATTTCTATCTTTATTGTGCCTTTAAGAAAGTAAATGGTGAAAACAAGCCAAAAGAAAATGCATATGGCTAGGCCGTTGGGGCCACAGTGTCTAAGGTACGAGACATGACCACACTTTAGTTTACATAGTCTACAAAGCCTCTAGATAAGAGAAAGTATCTGATAAGGGTCGGGACTGGCCCTGCCTCAACTAACTGTACAATACAAACATATAAGCACTAAACACACAAAGCTTCGAAACAACCTGGAGCCTGGTAACAACAGTTGAATATCCTGTGATCCTACTGGGGAGATCTACTAGCACCTATACCTGCAACATGAAATGCAGGTCCCTCGTAAGGGATGTCAGTACAAGATAATGTATTGAATATGTAAGGTAGAAAATATTGTATTTTCAAAACAACTCAAATGAAACTATGCATTGGTGTAGGATAAGAGACAACCTTTGGTTATACTTTGGAATCATGTTCTTTATATTACTTTACCTTTACTATATAATTTGTGCATGGATGTAATACAAATGACCAACTGATCAGTGGTAAATCTATATTGGGATCATCCCTGGTTATGTTTTTCCTTAATCCCATGGGCTACCACCCATGATAGGATTGTCCCTGGCTAGGTGATGCTTCCACCCCTCGGGCTACCACCCATCAATAAACAATAAACATTATCTTTCAATTACCTTTGAGATTATTCTTTTGGTTGTCATAATATTAGAGCTGTAGCGCTGTAGATGTAGCATATGACATGTAAATAATCATATAAGATAATATGAGAATGAAAAGAGTATGTTACATAAGTAATGAGATGCGTATGAAATGAAATCACTCGTGAACTTTCATTAGCAACAAGAACCCATGTCACTTGGTATCCACGTGTATATGCAGATTTGAAGGTGATTATATATGGCAGCATGTGAACATATGAAATAGGGGATACATGGTTGATAGTTGTGTCGGAGTTGGCAAATGACTTTATGTACCAAGGAGGGATCTATGTTTCATGCCAAACGATATGGAATCAAGTAGCCTAACATACCTTGTTGTATGACCTCGTTTCTACCTTGGAGTGACTACATTTTTCCCCAAATATTTATCTATAGTACATTAGGAAATAAGACTAGTTTTAGCAGTGATGAAACACTTCTTAGCAGCCCAATACCATAAAAACTAACATCGGGACAGCAAACGTTTAATTAGCGATGCGAAGACATTTCTTCACCTTTTTTACTTGTAATTGTATTTTATAACAACCATTCTTGTGTACATGTCATGTACATCTTATTTAGGACCCTTAAAAATCTTACAACAGCCCATAATACACAACACATAACAATTCTTCACAACATACAACGAAGCAGAACAACATTACATCCCTTTTCCACACTACGACGTCCACAATCCCAAATCTATTTTAACTTCACCTAAATTGTTTCCAACGTTTTTACCACATAAAACTAGTCTTAAGAAAGACCACAAATAGTCCCAAATCAAGGAAGGTTATGGAATAACATATTACAATTCTACACAACCTACAAATGGACAACATAATGTTACGTCCCTTTGCCCTATTTTGACGTCGACAATTCCAAACCTGTTTCAATTTTAACCAAATCGTCCTCAACACATCCATACATAAAAACATCCTTGAAACAATCTTATAACAGTAACAAAGTATTCATGAAGGATGTGAGGCAATAGATTTCCCTCCAACATCCCACAAGTTCATACTAACAATACAATTGCGATATCCTATAAGGACTCACTTTTGTGGACGTAAAAGTGGTGCAGTAGCTTAGTTATATCATTAACAAGCTATATATTGTTAAAAACATAAGTCTTACTTCATAATTCAGCCAACCAATAAGAGAAAATCCTCTTGAACAACAAGAAACGTTCACAACAATACTTAGGACACAAGCTGTCCAGAATTTCCAAAACAACATACTAGCATATACTTCTTGTTTTTCATGAAGAAACCATACTAAACATATAATTATGATTACTCACCTTTGCCTTAATGATTATGGTTTCCTTCAAGAACCTTAGAAGGTTGCAATGGTTACTTGGTAAAGTGGAGTAAAGAGAAGAGAAGAGTCTTTTGAAAAACTGAAAACTTGTTTGAAAAACTGAAAACTTGTTTCAATTGGAAATGACTAAAGGGATGGTTTTGAGCCATTTTTAAAGACTTCTTTGAACGAATTTCTTTTGACATTTTGCCCACACATTAACACCTATTAATACACTTGTTATGCAGCAGCTTGTCCCTCACAATTGGGCCTAAAATGGTCTCAAATTTGATGGATCTTGGCTGCCCAATTTCCAGCTTTTTTCCTTAATTATTTGTAGGCCCAAATAGTCAAGTGGGTTGTGTTACACTTGAGACCTTTTTACATTCTTCTTGGACTGAAAATAAGGTCTATTTATGATGCTAAATCATGGACTAAATTTACCCCCTCAACATGAACTTTATTCATAATCGAACTTAGACAAATTCGGTGTTGGGCCTCGTTTCCGTTTAGCTAGCAAATTTAAGCTAAGCAAGTAGGTGACTCACCTACTAGATTATTAAGTCATACAAACATCTCAATTCTTTTACTTTGTTTAGGGTAGTGACCTCCTCAATTTAACACAAAACATGTATACACTCGACCCCCTTAAGCATTAGACGCACGTATCGCCCATTAACACGAGATTCAAGCACTTTTTAAAAATTGGCACTAATTTGAACAAACCACATCATGTTTCATTTAAATAGAATTAATACATGTAAAATGTGGGTGTTACATCCTCGTCCCTTAGGAACATTCGTCCTCGAATGTCAGTACAATTGGATAGCTTGACCATGTATAAACCTTTATTTAAACAAACTTTTGACAGCATAATAAATATTCAATCATACGTACCTATTAGTGATCCAATTCTGTATGTTGGACTTCCTCTCTAATTTCAAATAAGTAAGGGTATTCTGATCTCATCGCATCCTCGGCCTCCCATGTTACTTCTTCTACTTGCTGGTTTCTCCAAAGTACCTTTGCTAAAGCTATTTCTTTATTCCTTAGCTTCTTAACTTGACGATCTAGAATAGAAATAGGTACTTCTTCATAAGTGAGATCTTTTGTAACCTGCACATCCTCAATAGGACTGATACGGGATGGGTCACCTATGCATTTTTGAAGCATTGAGACATGAAAATTGGATGAACCATTGAAAGTTGTTGGGGTAGCTCTAGTTCATATGCAACCTGCCCGAACTTCTTAATAATTTTATATGTCCCTATGTATTGTGGGCTCAATTTTCCTTTCTTACCAAACCTCATAACCCCTTTTATTGAAGACACCTTTAAAAATACTCAATCTCCTAGTGTGAATTCTAGTCCTCTCCTTCTAGCATCAGCATATGATTTGTGACGACTTTGGGCTATTTCTAGCCGCTGTTGTATTACCTTAACTTTTTCCTTGGCTTGTTGTACTAGATCTGGCCCAAGCAAGGTGGTTTCACCCACTTCAAACCATCCAATTGGCGACCTACATTTTCTCCCATACAAAGCTTCATAAGGTGCCATCTTGATGCTTGAGTGGTAGCCATTATTTTAGTCAAATTTAACAAGTGGCAAGTGGTCCACCCAACTACCTTTAAAGTCCAATGCACAAGCTCCCAACATATCTTCAAGTATTTGAATGGTGCGTTCCGCTTGACCATCTGCTTGAAGGTGGAAAGTTGTACAAACTCACTCATGTCCCTAAACTCCTTTGGAAGGACTTCCAAAACTTTGCAGTGAATTGAGACCCTCGATCAGAGATAATGGAGATTGGGAATCCATGTAGCCTGACTATTTCTTTGAGGTATAGCTTGGCATATTCTTCGGCTGTATAATAATCACTCCTGACAGGTAAGAAGTGTGCTGACTTTGTGAGTCTTTCAACCATTACCCATATGGAGTCAAACTTCTGAAATGAATGAGGCAACAAAATCCATGTTGATCATATCCCACTTCCATGTGGGAAGCTCTATGCATTGCATATAACCTCCTGGCTTTTGGTATTCTACTTTCACTTGCTGGCAGTTTGGACATTAAGCCACAAATTCTGCAAAGTCTTTTTTCATGCCTCTCCACCAAAACATTCTCTTCAGGTCATAGTACATCTTAGTTGATCCTGGATGGATGGAACATCGGGAATGATAGGCTTCTTCCATTATCATCTTTCTTAATCCATTAACATCAGACACACATGATCTATTTTGGTATAAAAGTACTCCATTTTGTGGAAGGTGAAAGCCTTTTATCATACCCTGACTCACCTTTTCCTTAAGTAGTCGTAAAACAGGGTCCTTGAATTGTTTTGCTTTCACCTCCATTACCAATGAAGATGCTGCTGCATTATGTACAATAACCCCTTCCTTTGGAGATTCAAGAAGATGAACTCCCAAACTGGCTAATTGTCGTAGATCCTTAGCCACTCCATGACTTACCATGGCCTGTTCACTAGTATTCATAGTTGTCTTACGACTCAGAGCATTGGCTACCACATTTGCCTTCCCCGGATGGTATAGTATATCAACATTGTAATCCATTATTAGCTCTAGCCATCTCCGTTGTCTCAAGTTTGTATCTTTCTGCTTAAACATGTATTGCAGGCTCTTATGATCAGTACATATATCGGCGTGAACTCCGTACAAATAGTGGCGCCATATCTTCAAGGAAAATACAACCGCTGGTAGCTCAAGATCATGGGTTAGGTAATTTTCCTCATGTGGTCGTAGTTCTCTAGATGCATAAGCAAGTACCCTACCATGTTGTGTCAGTACACACCCTAAGACAACTCCTAAAGCAAATCACAATACACTGGATACCCTTCAGATCCTTCTCGAAGTACTAGCACTGGTGCAGAAGTTATCTTATTTTTCAGTTCCTAAAAGCTCCTTTCACATGCATTATTCCACTAGAACTTGGTTTCTTTATGTGTCAACTTTGTTAGAGGTGCAGAAATAGAAGAAAAACCTTCAACAAACCTCCTGTAATAACCTGCCAACCCTATAAAGATTCGAACTTCTATGGGTGTCGTTGGTCTTGGCCAATCTCTCATAGCCTCTATTTTTTGTGAATCAACCCTTATTCCTTCCTCAGACACAATATGACCCAAAAATGCCACTGATTTTAGCTAAAGTTTATATTTAGAAAACTTGTCATACAACTGTCGATCACGAAGAACCTGTAACACTTGTCATAATTTCTTTTCATGGTCCTCTTCTGATCTTGAGTATACCAAAATGTCATCTATAAATACTATCATGAACACATCCAAGAATGGCTTAAATACCCTGTTCATCAGATCCATAAAAACTATTGGTGCATTCGTTAGCCCAAATAACATAACAAGAAATTCAAAGTAACCTTAGCGTGTTCTAAAAGCAGTCTTAGGTATATCTTGCTCCTTCACCCTCACTTGGTGATACCCTGATTTGAAATCAATTTTTGATAAGCATTTGGCACCCTGTAACTGATCAAATAAATAATCAATCCTGGGGAGTGGGTATTTATTCTTAATTGTCACCCTATTCAATTGTCGATAACTGATACACATTCTTAAGGTGCCATCCTTTTTGCGTACAAATAACACAGGTGCACACCAAGGGGACACAGTAGGTCTTATAAAACGCTTCTCGAATAAGTCTTTTAGCTGCTCTTTTAATTCACGCAATTTTGTCGGGGCCATTCTATATGTAGGGATAGAAATAGGTAGAGTACATGGAAGTAAGTCAATACCAAAATCTACTTCTTATTCTGGAGGTAAGCCTGGGAGTTCTTCAGAGAACACGTCAACAAATTCATTCACTACTGGAACTGATTGAAGAGTTTGATGATTCTGCCTCTACATCCCTTATTCTAACTAAATGACATACATACCCCTTAGATATCATCTTCCTGGCCTTAAAATAAGAGATAAACTTACCCTTTGGTCCTCTAATAGTTCCTTCTCATTCAAGAACTGCCTCATTTGGAACGTGGAAATACACTCTCTTTGTTCGGCAATCCACGGTGCCATAGCAATAAGCTAACCAATCCACACCCATTATAACATCAAATTCTACCATTTCTCGCTCAATAAGGTCAGCTAATGTGTCACGGTCACAAATAGTTACTATACAGTCATAATAAACCCTTCTAGCCACAATAGATTCACCGGTTGGTGTAGACACTTCAAATAGTTTGTTCAATAATTTGGGTGTTCTCTTAAGATTTCCAGCAACTAGAGGGGTAATGTATGATAATGTAGAACCAGAGTCAATTAATGCATATACATTATGTGAAAAGATGGACAATGTACCTGTGACCACGTCAGGTGAAGCTTCTAAATTTTGCCGACTCCCCAAAGCATAGGTGCGATTCTGGACTCTGCTAAAACTAGCTGCTCCTCTAACACCTGTACCACGACCTATAGGTTCTTGTTGACCCCTACCTAATGAAGGAACTAACAATGATGATGCAACAGCTGACCCAGTAGATTGTGCTATATCACCCATGCGCCTCCTCGGGCAATCTCTTATCATATGCCCTGGCACACCACACCAATAACAAGCGTCTGTCCGAACATGACATATACCTGAATGACTTCTTCCACACTGTTTACAAGGCTGCATAGGAGTCATTTGCTGTCCTTTTGAATATCCCATTGTCCGGGCACCTTACCCTTCACTTCTTTGACCAAACTGATTTCTCCTAGACCCCTGAAGTTGTGGTGGAGCACTAGCTGCAAAGTAGGAGGATGATGGCCTAGGAGGTCTACTAGAAAATCGAGTCTTAAGAACATTTTGGGCTGGTGCAAACTACCCTGTAGGTCTGGCTCTTTTGGCCTGCCCCCTCTCCAACTCCTGTGTCCTTCTTCTCTGCCTCTGATCCTCCAACTACTGTGCAAAATCTTGCATCCTTGCTAGGTCCATGTCGTTATTCAAAGAAGCAATGGTACAGTCTATGACCAGATATGTATCAAATCTATCCACATATCAGTGAACTCTATCTGCCACAGTAGCAACTACATTAGGAGCATACTTGGACAGGGAATTAAATTGGAGGCTACACTCCCTCATGCTTATATTCCCCTAGTGGAGATTCAAGAACCGATCTGGACAGGCCTCTCGGATCTCTAATGGAAAGTAATGATCAAGAAGGCTTCTTTGAACTCCTTCCAAATGGTTGGGGGAGCATCTATATCTTTGGATTGCTTCCAAGCTTCATACCACAATACAGCAACCCCCTTCAACCAATATGTCACTAACTCAATAGCTTCTGTACCACTCACATGTATAACATCTAAAGTGCACTGAATCTGATCAATAAAGTCTTGGAGATCTTCATTAGGATCAGAACCAATGAAGGTTGGAGGGTCCAAATTAAGGAAGTAACGTATCCTCGTTCCAGTTACCCTATTTGCACCACCTGCACTTATAACTGGACCTTCCTGTCTTTGGCCTTAGCCAGAGACTATACGAGTCAATAGTTGGACTGCATTTCTTAGATCCCGCATTGTAGCATCGATAGGTGGTTCTGGGTCAATTTCACTACTTCTGGGTTTATCAGGAGCTGGAGGGGTTAGAGATGTCTGTGACAGAGACTCATTTTAAGCCTCATTTCATTGTCTGACATGACTGGGTGTACCAGCCACCACTTTACTGCCTTCCCTTTACCTTTGTTCTTCCTGGTTTCTGGTATACTTGCTCTCTGTACAAAACAATTTAGAGTTAGACACAATCCACCTATTACGCTTAGTTCTATGGCATGATCTAAAGAATGAAAAGAAAGTAACAACTCCTAAATGCCACGTAGCCTCCTACATATAAATATGGTGCACAACACATCGATAAACAAGACTCTACATAGGAACGGCTTTGTAGACTCTCTAGGATGACCCGCTCTGATACCACTTCTGTCACGCCCCGAGTCCCATTAGGGCAGACCGGCACCCGTTGCCAATAAGGATCGGGAGAATCAACCTATATCTATGCACTTTTTAGACATATTATAAGGTATTTCTTTCTTTATAGTACCTTTAAGAAAGTAAACGGTAATAATAAGCCAAAAGAAAATCCATATGGCTAGGCCGTTGGGGCCACAGTGTCTAAGGTACGAGACATGTCCATACTTTAGTTTACATAGTCTACAAAGCCTCTAGATAAGAGAAAGTATCCGATAAGGGTCAGGACAGGTCTCGCCTCGACTAACTGTACAATACAAACATATAAGCTCTAGACACACAAAGCTCTGAAACAACCTGGAGCCTAGTAACAACAGCTGAATATCCTGTGCTCCTACTGAGGAGATCTACTAGCACCTGTACCTGCAGCATGAAATGCAGGTCCCTCAAAAGGGATGTCAGTACGAGATAATATACTGAATATGTTAGGTAGAAAATATTGTATGTGGCGTAACAACTCAAACAAAGCTATGCACTAGTGTAGGATAAGAGACCACCTTTGGTTATACTTTAGAATCATGTACTTTATGTTCTTTATATTCACTTACCTTTACTGTATAACTTTTGCACAGCTGTAATACAAGTGACCAACTGATCAGTGAAAAAAGAATCAGAATCGTCCCAGGCTAGGTTCTTCCTTAACTCCTCGGGCTACCACCCGTGATAGGATCATCCCTGGCTAGGTGATGCTTCCACTCCTTGGGCTACCACCCATCAATAAACAATAGACTTTGTCTTTCAATTACCTTTGAGATAATATTTTTGGTGGTCATAATATTGGAGCTGTAGGTTTGTAGATGTAGGCATTGTTGGCATAATATATAGGATGTAATATGTTCTCATTGTGATGTCCTAATACCACACCTAGAGCG
This sequence comes from Solanum clarkiae, assembly GCA_011800125.2. Lineage (NCBI taxonomy): Eukaryota > Viridiplantae > Streptophyta > Magnoliopsida > Solanales > Solanaceae > Solanum > Solanum clarkiae. The sequence goes on from JAABOM020057596.1 coordinate 16,444, forward strand.
ACCCTCACTTGCATCACACATGATTTGAAAGGGCTTGGACCCGACTGGAGCCATAATAATTGGTGTTGAAATCAGCCCCTTCTTTAACTCTTCAAAGGCTTGCATACATGCATCATCAAACACGAGCTTACAATCTTTCTCTAATGATTTAACAATGGGTGTGAAATTGTAGATAAGTCTTTTATGAACCTCTATAGAATCCTACATGTCCCAAAAAACTCCTCACACCCTTTACTGAGATGGGTGATGGAAGATTCTCAATCACCTCAACTTTAGCTCTGTCAACCTCAATGCCTTTGGCATGTATCCAATGTGCCAAAAAAATACCATTTTTCACCGTGAAACGACACTTTTCCCAGTTTAGCACCAGATGACTTTCTACAAATCTTTGCAACATGTCATATAGGTGTACCAAGCAATCCTCAAATTAGTTTCCAACAACACTATAGTCATCCATGAAGAGTTCAATAGTACTCTCCACCATATCTGAGAAGATGGATACCATGCCTCTCCGAAATGTTGTTAGAGCATTACACGACCAAAAAGGCATCCTCTTAAATGCAAAGGTGCCATAAAGGCATGTAAATATGCTCTTCTTGTGACCCTCTAGAGCGATGATGATCTGATTATAGCTGGAATACCCATGGATAAAATAGTACCACCCCTTTTCTGCTAGTCTATCAAGCATCTAATCCATGAATGACATAGGAAAGTGATCCTTCTTTGTCGAAGCATTGAGCTTTCTATAATCCAGACACACCCTCCATTCTGTTATTCGCCTTACTAGGATCAATTCATTGTTAACATTAGGTACCACAGTAATAGCCCCATTCTTTAGAACACATTGCATCGGGATCACTTATTCACTATCGATGATTGGGTAGATTACTCCTGCATCCAACCATTTAATGATCTCTTCATGAACTACCTCTTGCATAAGAGGGTTTTGGTGTCTTTGATGCTCAATGCTCAGCTTGTAGTCCTTGACTAACTGGATTTTGTTTGTACATACCCCAGCAGGGATACTAATAATGTCTGCAATACCCCAGGAGAGATACTAATAATGTCTGCAATACCCCAGGAGAGATACTAATAATGTCTACAATAGTCCATCTGATGGCTTTCTTAAATTGTTTGAGCACTGTTTCTAGGGCATTCGCTTGCTTATCATTCAAATCTGCAGCTATTATGACTAGCAAAGTGTTGTTGACTCCTAAAAATGCATATTTCAAATGTGTTGGAAGTGCTTTCAAATCTAACACAGTTGGTCTTCTATGGAGGGCTTTTTGGATGGTGACTCATGATTCTGCAAGTCTAGCTCTAGTTTAGTCTGGTTTCTAGGACAAAAGGATACCCCTAGAGCATTTACTATCTCTTTGGGATACAATCACTATCGAAGTTCATCAATACTGCCTCTAAATTATCAACACCCAGTCTTATCTCAAGTGGTACCTTTGGCTCAGCAACATGAATAGTCGCAATAACTGAAACCACTTACACATAATTATTATTCCATTCTTGTTGAAGCACATCCCAAATTTGAACTTGAGCAGACCCTTCTCCATATCCACCAAGGTGCGACCGGTAGCTAAGAAAGGCCTTTAGGCACTTCAAAAACCAACCTCATAATCAAGGATCATAAAATCTGAAGAGAATATGAATTATCCACTTTTATTAACATATCATAGAGTACCCCTATAGGCTTCTTCACAATTCTACACTCCATCAACAACAACATGTTAGTAAGGGTAGGGGCTCCAATCCAAGGTTTTATAAACCGCAAAAGGCATCAAATTGATACTATCACCCAAATCACATAGTGCTCTTGCGAACTCCACATCTCTATAGTGCAAGGTATAGTGAAAGCACCTGGGTCTTCACGTTTTTGAACCAAGGACTTAGTAGTGATAGCACTACAATACTAAAGCTCTTAAGAAAGCTCCTGACTCATCGTGTGCTTTTTGGTAACCAAATCCTTCATATACCTTTCATAACCCAGCATTTTCTCTAAAGCTTCAATAATAGGGATGTTGATGGATAGTTACTTAAGCATAGAGAGAAGGTGTATGAACTTGCCTTCCTCCTTCCTCTTTTTGAGTCTTTGAGGGAAAGGAGGAGGAGGCCTTGGGACGGTCTTATACCTCTATAGATCTTTAGCTACCTCACTCACCCATCTTTGACATAATCATCTCCTTCAACCACATCCTTATCTGTAACTATCTTCTCACGAACATCTTCTACCTCAACCAGCATAGGAGGATCAATGATGATCTTGCCACCTCTAGTAGTAACCGTCATACATTGCCCTTCATTCTTTGGATCTCGAACTGTGTTGCTAGGAAATGTACCCTTTTGATGCTGATTCAACTAAGTTGACACTTGACTAAATTGTTTCTCAATCTATTTAATAGCCATAGAGTGAAATTCTATCTTTTGATTAATGGTTAAAATATCAAATTTCATGCCCCTTAGAATTTTATCTTGTGTCTCGACCTTCTTCAACAAACAATCAAACATCTCATCAGTTCTAGAGTTACTTATACTAGCGTCTTGATTATGTGGTGGCAATTATGGACCATCTCTGAAACCATCTCTTCGAACCCAATTGGCTTCTGGACCCTTATTCCTCTCATAATAACCACCTTTGTTGTCTATGTAAGCTCCATCCCTACCAAAGTTCCAACCTTGGTTTCTTTGACCTTGACGCCAATAGTCCTGATTGGGCCCTTGGGTGGTGGCCCAAAACTCCCCCATTTGATCATTCACAAAGAAAGCATCCTCCTTATAAAATAAGACTCCCAATACATAGTGCATTAACTCTTTCCTAATTCTACTTGATCACAACATCTATGCTTGTGCGAAGTTGAGCAAGTTATTGCATTATCTCCTCACTGACTTGGCTTGCTCTGAACCAATATTGATAGTACATGAACTCCTAATAGAACCTCTATCATGTTTCCCCCATGCATGATTCGTCTTGACCACTTGCTCCACACGAACCCAATCCTTGTAAGTGGTTTATCTTAAAACATGCCCCCCATAATTTTGTCTGGCATAGGCTCGACTACTCTAATCAAGGGCACTATAGAAGATCTCCACCAAGGCATCATCAATTATCTTGTGGTCAAGGATGCTCCTTAAAAACACAATAAACCATTTCTATGTAGTGCTAATTGAATCACCAGGAAATTGCTCAGTGTTGTTGATCTGATCCTTTAACTTAATCTTCTTCGATCTAGGGAACTTCCTCTCTAAAGAGGCCTTCTGCAAATCTGGCAAACTTGTGATTGAACTCTACAGGAGCTCAGATAGCCATAACAAAGCATTGCCCATATAAGATAATAGGAAAACACGAAGACCCACAACATCCATAGACAGATTCTGTGTCCCCATCACACTCTTAAAAACAAATTACAAGTTATGCATGTAGCTATTTAGATCCTCTGAGGGTAAGCCCGCAAATATCCCATGGCTATGTAGCATCTGGACTAACAAACTAGAAACTATGAACTTTGTGTCAACCATTAGTGGTGGCAGCAGAATAGCCTCGGTCACATCCATAGCCATAGGGTTTAACCTACACTAATTCCACCAATAAGCATTGTCATTGAAATCTTGAGGTTGTAGAATATTCTCCAAAGTAGGTGGGTTTTCATTCTGATTATCATCATTAACATTCTAATTCAAGGCTGCATTACCCACGATGTTAGCATTTTCTTAGTCCATTCTTCTTGTAATTCTTGGGATCTCTGGAGCAAGTGGAGTTAAGAGATTGCCTTTACTCCTAGTGTTGGGCATACACTACTAGTATACCCTGCAAAGAAACAAAAAGACAAAAATCAAAAACAAAAGTTAATATCCAAGGTGACTAAGGATTAATACTTGAATTATAATTACTAGTGAATTCAATTAAGTCTAGTTGTATTCCCCGGCAACGGTGCCATAATCTTTGATCGCACCCAAGTTACACCTCTCTTTTGAGGATAAAGCGGTCATTGTCAAATATAAAACCTAACCAAGATTAGGATCGAATCCTACAGAGAATATGGATACCCACAATGAATTCACCAATATGAAATTTAAGTAATTAACAACTCAATTCCCCGGGGAAGGGGGCGTTGCAATGTTTAACATGAAAATAAACTAAACTATCACATGAGACAATCAATAATGGAGAGAAACTTGGGTATTTTTTTCCCCATGATTTACCAACTCAATATCCTCGGGTAAAACAATTATCGACTAGAGTATAGCATGCAGAACTATAAGTTTAGTTCACCAAGCCCTTTGCTCAAAGGCGAGAGGTAAATTTCACTATATGACTTGGCCCATCTCGATAGTTTACAATAATAACCATTATCTATAGTTTTAGTCAACCTCTCCTTGGTCTAGTTCGATTGATTAGATGAGAACATGTCATTTAATCCTGTTAATCAATATATTTTCCTATTCATTTCCACCTTGATTGGGAAGGTAACACTAGGCGAGTTCTATTATTGGCCACCACTAAAAAACATATAAAACGAAGAGAATTGATTAATACATGCAAATACCTATTCCAAGAATTATAAATTATACAGGTTTATTTGGTTAGATCTTCATGGTTCTCACAACCCTAAGTTGTGGATTTAGCTACTCATGCTATGGATAGATGAAGAAATTATGAATTGAGAAATTATAATTAAACACTTATCTAATTTAACTGAAGAATAAGCAAATCCAAAATTAATTGAGAATCACAAGTTTTGAGGATCCAATTAATTCACCAGTGTATTCTCCTCAAAAATTGAAGTCTCCAAGTACAAAACCCTAAAAGTACTTTCTATTGACGTTCTCTACTATACTCTCCTAAAATATAGCTTAAAAAGTACAATTTTATAGTAATTATAGTTAAGTCCTAAAAAATAAAAAAATTGGTCGGCGACTTTCTACAATAGGTGTTTACGACTTGTAAAGTGATTTACGAGTCGTAATCAGGGTCTTGTATTAATCTTCTTGAATTTTGGACTTCACTACCATGAATCTTCTTTATGAGTCATAGATTGACTCATGGTTCATATTGCACACTCATCGACATCATCTGCTTTAATTGGTCCTTCACTGGAAATCTTCACAAAACCTCTCTTACGACTCGTACAGTAATCTACGACTCGTATAGAGGGTCTCGTATAGCTGAACTTCAAAAATCATACATCATTGGAGTTTATCACGAAACGTTCTTCTATGACTTGTAGAATGCATTATGATCCGTACAGGCTCTCGTAAGTTACTAAAACCAGAAAAGTATATAATTTTTCCCCAAATTCGTGCCAACCTACTTTCCTACAAAACTAAATAAAAAAACACACAAAAACCATAAATGTCGCATTCAGAACACAAAAAATCTTATATTTTAAGCATAAAATGTGTTGCATTTTGATAGCACATTAGTGTCCTTGCTAAGTTACAGAAAATGCCTCCAAGAAAAGCTCCCCTACCAAGACCGGCCCCGGCATGTGAGGAGTAAGTTCCCCAGGGGCCTATAGAAGAGCCTATTTTTTATGGTGAATTTTGTACGACCTTTGCTATGCTTGCCTAGGTAGTGGCTACTCAGACTATTTAGGCTACTCTTCCTGGAGATCCCACTCTGACCTCTAGGGTGAGATATTTCTCTCGAATGAATCCTCCAAAGTTCTATGAGTTAAAGGCTAATGAGGATGCTAAAGAGATCGTTGATAAGCTTACAGTGTTGACTAATATGGGAGTCACATCTGAAGAGAAAGCTAAATTTCTTTCTCATCAATTGAAAGATGTGGGTCATGTATGGCACACTCAACGGTTGATAGAGAGGGTATGTCGTAATGCTGTTAACCGCAAAGTGTTCATGTTCGTATTTCCGGACCATTTCTTCCCACTTGAGCTTAGAGAAGCCATGATGACTGAGTTTATCAACCTTAGGAAAGGTGGTATGAGTGTGAGGGACTATGCCCTCAAGTTCACTAAGCTCTCATAGTATGCTCCTATGTCTGTGGCTAATCCCCGTGTAAGAATGCCCAAGTTCATTTCTTGCATCTTTGACTTGGTTGTGAAAGAATTTCATATGGCTATGCTTATTCAGGATATGGACATCTCTAGGCTCATTGTACATGTGAACAAATTGAAGGAGAAAAGCACAAGGAGAAGAGGGTGCATGATCCTAAGATGGTCGTTATGATGGTGGCTTCTCCAATTTCAAGGGTAGTGGTTTTGGTTGCTTCTAACAGGACTAAGGTTCTTGTAACACTCCATATCTTACAATACTAGCACTATGGAAATGAAACATGACATGGTTTGGTCAAATTAACGCCAATTTTTAAACATTCTTTAATCTCCAATTGAAGGGCAATATGTATGTCTAACGCTGAACAGGGTCGAGTGTAAAGAAGTTTTAAGTCGAATTGAGGAGATCACAACCTTAAATGAAGTGAGAGGAGTGAGGTATTTGTAGGAATTAGGAAGCTAGCAGGTGATTCACCTACTTGCTTAGCTTAAATTTGCTAGATAAACAGAGACGAGGCCTGACGTCGAATTTTTCCAAGTTTAATTATGAATAAAGTTTGTGTTAAGGGTGTAACTTTAGTCCATGTTTTAGCATCACAAATGGAATATATTTTCAGGCCAAGAATAATAGAGAAAGGGCCCAAGTACAACAAAACTCACTTGGTGAGTTGGGCTAAAATTAAATAAGAGAAAGGAAACAAAATAGGCAGCAAAGGCACAACCAATTTGAACCCAATAAGGCCCAAGTGAAAGGAGAAAAATGGTACTTTGATTTCTTGATAAAATAATGCTTAAAATGAGAAAGTTAAAATTAGCTAACTTCTCCTTTAAAAGGGGCTTAAAATTAGCTCACTCAAGTCATTCAACTTGAACAAAAAATCAGATTTTCTTAAGGCTTTCTCTCTACATTTCTTAACTTTGTGAAGTAGCCAAAAGGAGCTTTTTGGGTTCTTAAGTAGGCCCTCAACCTTGAAGGTAAAGGTAAGTGATTATAGTTGTGTGTTTAGTATGGCTTTCTTATGCAAAACAAGAGACTATTTTGGTTATGTCTATGCTGAAATTGTTTGACAGCATGTGTTCCAAAAGTTGTTGTACATTTTTTCTTGTTTATTTGGAAGATTTTCTCTTTTTGGTTGGATTGATTATTAAGGAAGGCTACTGTCCTTAATGAGTATTGGTTCCTTAATGATGTATAAAGGCTGCTACACAACTTTTACAGTCCGCGAAAGTGAGTTCTTGTGTGATATTGTAATTGTCTCATAATAGGAACTTGTGGGCTGATTAATTGAGGACTATGGTCTGATGTCCTCCAACTATTTTGTGGACTGTTTTCGAACTATTTTAGGACTGTTTGTATATATAAATATTGTGGGAACAGTTTGGTTGAAGTTGGTAAAGTTTTGGAATTGTCAACGTCGTAATGTAGCGAAGGGATGTAACGTTATGCTGTCTATTTGTATGTTGGGTAGAATTGTTATGTCTTGTGTTTTGTGTGCTGTTATAAGGATATTCAGGCAGTAAAACAGGCTGTACGTGATATATATATGATAATGTGTATTAGAAAATACGATTAGGGGCGAAAAGGTTGAAAGAATATGCTCGGGTTTATAATTATCCGCTTGTTGCCCGTGTGTGTCTTTTTATGAGATTAGGCTACAAAGATGTATTTATTGGATGCTAATACTAGTTTTATCACCTACTATGTTGTAGATAAATATTTGGAGGAAGGAAAGGTTATCTCAAGGTAATAACAAGGTCATACGATGGGGTATGTAAAGCTACTTGATTTCGTATTATTTGGCATGAAACATAGATCCCTCCTTGGAACATAAAGGCACTTACCAATTCCTACTCAATTGTTAACCATGTCTCAACTCTTGCATAAATTCATATGCTCCTATATATAGTCACTTGCAAACCTGCATACTTACTTGGATAAAAAGATACACGGGTTCGTTCTACTAAATAAAGTTCATGTGTTGTTCTACTTCCTATGCATTTCATTATTTGTGTAACTTATTCCTTTCATCGTGGTGTTGTCTTTTATGATTATTTACACGTCATATGTTGTTTCTACAGTCCTACAGCTCCAATATTATGACTACCAAAAGAATCATCTCAAAGGTAATTGAAATACAAAGTATATTACTTATGGATGGGTGGTAACTCGAGGGGTGGAAGAATCACCTAGCCAGGGTCGATCCTATCATGGGGGGCATCCCAAGGGGTTAAAGTAAAAGCCTAGCCAGGCCGATCCAGACATAGATTTACCACTGATCAGCTGGTCATTTGTATTACATGTTATGCACAGACTATACAGTAGGGGTAAAGTAATAAAAAGGACATAAAGTACATGATCCCAAGTATAACTAAAGGTGGTTTGTTATCATACACCAGTGCATAGTTTCATTTGAATTATTACTTCATATACAGTATTTCCTGCCTTACATATTCAGTACGTTATCTCGTACTAATGTCCCTTACAAGAGACCTGCATTTCAGTTGCTATTACCAAGCTTCAGGTAGCTTCGAAGCTGTGTATATCTAGAGCTTATGTTTTTGTATTGTATAGTTAGTTGAGGCGGGGCCTGTCTCGAACCTTATCAAATACTTTTCCTTATCTAGAGGCTTTGTAGACTATGTAAATTAAAGGGTGTTCATGCCTCGTACTTTAGATACCGTGGCCCCAATGACCTAGCCATATGCATTTTCTTTTGGATTGTTATTAATATCTACTTTCTTAAAGGCTTGTTGAATGTAGAAATCCCTCATAATATATATAGAAAGTGCATAGATATAGGTTGGTTCTCGCGGGCCTTATTGGCAATGGGTGCCAGTCCGCCTTAATGGAACTTTGGGTATGACAGTTCTAACGTTCGAATTGCTAATGCTAGGGTACCTCCTCCTAAAGAACCATTTGGTGGTGGCCAATGGTTTCCGCAGTGTGACAAGTGTGGAAGAATTACTTGGGTGCGTGGTGGAAGGAATTGGGTGCATGCTATGGATGTGGTGATAAGAACCACAATTTTGCTAATTGTCCTAAGAATACTCATAGAGGTCAAGGAAAGGTGGTTCAAGGTGGTCAAGTCTAGGAAAGAGCTCTATAAGGTGTTTCCCTAATAAACAATAGGTTATTTTATCTTCATGCTCGTCAGGAAATTGAGGAGCTTCCGTATGTGTAACTGGTATGTTAAAAGTATTTGATTTTAATGCTTATGCTTTGCTTTGTCTAGATGCAAAATTATCTTTTGTGACTCCTCTGTTGGATGTTAAGTTTGGTTTGAGTCCTAAATTATAAAGGATCCCTTTTCATTTTATACTCTTGTGGCTAAATAGGTTGTTGCTCATAGAGTTTATCAGGGTTGCCCTTTCTCTGTTTTGCATAAAGTCTTTCCGTGTGATCTTATGGAACTTGAGATGTTTGATTTTGATGTGATTCTAGGAATGGATTGGTTGCATGCTTCATATTTCTCTATATATTGTAGAATCCAGAAAGTCAAGTTCCAATTTGTGGATAAGCCCATTCATGAATGGAAGGGTAGTGATTCCACTATTAAAGGTCGATTTGTTTCCTACCTTAAGGCCCAAAGGATCATCTCCAACCGGTGTATCTATCATATTGTAAGGATCAAAGATGTGGAATCCAAGTCACCTACTCATGAATCACTCCCGATGATAAATGAGTTTTTGACTGTGTTTTCCAAAGACTTGCCCTGGTATTCCTCCCAAAAGGAAAGTAGACTTTGGCATAGACCTTCACTCGGATATTCAACCTATTTCTATTCCTCCTAATAGTATGGCACCGGCTGAGTTGAAGGATCAGTGATAAAATACAACACTTTTTATTCTTAAAACATAGGATTTATATGTTCTCAATGCGATGTAATTGGGTTTTATATTTTTTGGCGATTATCTTTGTAGGATTACAGGTTGGCCATGATTTTAGGGAAAGTTACAGAAGTTTCTACAAATTTACTATTATACAAGACACCTTACGAGTAGTAGACCATTCTACGAGCCATAGGGAGGTTATGTAATGAATTCCAGTGGGGGGCCGTGTTTCTCAAGTTAATTCTATGAACATGCAGATGAGCCATAGATTAATTTATGAGTCATAGAAGAGGTTTTGTGCCCTGAGGATCAGAGAATGAAGACTTTCTAAAGTTCATCAGATGAGACCCCATTTATGGGTAGTAAACCATTTTACGAGTCGTAAAGGGGTGTCGTAAAGAGGAAGTCCAGTTTTGCAGCACAATGTATGAGACCTCAATTACAGGCCATAAACTTCAATACAGGCCGCAAAGAGATTTCGTAAGGCATGCCGACCAGTTCTCCTTAGTCATTGTTTTATTTGAATTTTAATTATTATAAATAGGTCTTTTAGGTTGTTTTTCAGAAAAACATGTTAGTTTTGATATGTTTTAGGCTGGTGTTCAGAAACTCAATACTTTGAGAGAGAAAATTGTGAGAAAGTCTTTGATAACACTCGTGATTGAATTTGATCTTAAATCTTCTGATTCGTATTAACATTGGATTGTATGTTCTTAAATATATTGTGTAAATATTTAATTATGTCATCCTAATTCTAAATCTTTTCATCTACACATCGCATGAGTAGTTAAATCCACAACTAGGGTTGTGGGAACCATGAAGAGCTAACAAAGTATCGGATAATTCATGATTCTTGGAAGATGTATATGCATGTATTAATTAAGTCTCTTCATTTTGAATGTTTCTAGTGGTGGCCAACATTAGAACTAGCCTACTATTATTGACTAGATCAAGGTATTAATGAATAGGAAAAGAGATTAATTAACAGGATTCAATTGATGTGTTCTTATCTAATGAACCAAACTGCACCAAGGGGAGGACTAATAGGTAATGGTTATTAATGCACACTATGGAGATGCACCAAGTCTCATATTGAAATTTACCTCTCACGTTTGGCAAAAAGGGCTTGGTGAACTTAAATTATTGTTTTGTATGTTATACACTAGATAAGAATTAGGTTATTCGGTGATAGTGAGTTGGGGAATCATGGGGAATACAATACCCTAGTTGCTCTCCATTATTGATTTTCTCTCGTGATAGTTAGTTTTATTTTCTTATTGATTATTGCAAACCCCCCCCCCTTTTGGGGAATCACGTCGGTTAATTATTCGAACCACATATTGGTGAATTTTCTTGAGTCTATATATTCCCTATGCGATCGGCTCTAACCTTTGTTAGGTTCCTTATCTTGACAGCGACTGCTTTCTCCTTTAAATAGGAGGTGTAATTTGGGTGACATCACAATTTTGGCAACATTGCCGAGGAATACGGCTAAACTTAGTGAATTCATTAGTAATTCGAGTGTTAATCCATAGTTCCCTTATTTTACTTTTGTTTGTTGTTTTTGTTCTTTTTCATGGTGTAGGCGTAATGCCCAACACTTGGGGTCAAGACAATACCTTAATTCTATTTGATCGAGAGATCCATAGAACCTTAAAAAGAATGGCCCAAGATAATTCCAACAACGCGACCAATGTAGCTCTGAATCAGAATAATAACAAGGATACTGGGAATGAGAACCCACCTCTTTTGCAGGATAATCCACAACCTCATGATTTTAATACCAATGCTCACAGGTGGAATCAGTACAGGTTGAATCCTATGGCTATGGAGGTTACTGGAGCTATTATGTTGCTACTACTAACAGCAGACACAAAGTTCACAATCTCTAGTGGGTTACTTCAAATAACGAAGAAGAGCCAAGAGAGAGTAAATGTAATGGATCATCAACCTCCATGTACACCCATGTGTGAGGAGCCATATATGAAGATGACAGATGTTTTCTTATTAATTACATGGGGGGTTTTGGACTAACAACCAAGGGTCCAATCAAGACTATTGGTGCCAAGGTCAAGGAAACTATGGTCGAAACTTGGTAGAGATAAAGCTTACATGGACAATCGCGGAGGTGATTATGATAGGAACAAGGGTTCAGATGTAGATTAGGCTCGTAGAGAAGGCTTCAAAAATGTTCCTTATATACCACCACACAACCGCGATGTAGGTGCAAGCAATTCCAAAATTGAGGAGATTTGTTTGCTGAAGAAAGCTCATACATAGGAGAGACTCTAAGGGACGTGAAATGAAAGATTTTAAGTATTAATAAAAAAAGAGAGTCACATTTTATGGCTATTAAAAAGCTTGAGCAACAATTTGGTCAAGTGAAAATGCAGCTTAATCAGCGTCAAAGGGGTACACTGCCTAGCAATACAGTGCAAAATCCTAAAACTGAAGGTCAGTATATGGTAGTCACTATTTAGAGTGGCAAGAGCACTATTTCCTCCGATGCCAGTTGATGTAGACGATGTTCGAGAGAAGATGGTTGCAGAAAAGGATGCGGATAAAGGAGATGATCATGGAAAGGATGGGGCGACTGAAGTTGTTGATGCGCCATAGAGGTTGAAACCCGTTCCTATGCCTCCTTCTCCCTTCCCTCAGAGAATAAGAAAGACGGAGGAGGAAGGCAAGTTGAAACACTTTCTCTCCAGGATAAAGTAGCTCTCTATCAACATCTCTCTAATCGAAGCATTGGAGAAGATGTCAAGGTATGCGAAGGACATAAAGGACTTGGTCACCAAAAAGTGCACTGTGAATCAGGAGCTCTCCGAAGAGCTTCAACATTGCAGTGTTATTTCTATGAGGTCCTTGGTTCAGAAAAAAGAAGACCCAAGTGCTTTCACCACATCTTGGACCATTGGACATGTATCATTTGCAAGGGCACTATGTGATGTAGGTGCAAGTATCAATCTAATGCCCCATGCGGTCTATAAAAAGCTTGGATTGGGAGCCCTTACCCCAACTAGTATGTGTTTGTTGAAGGTGAATCGCACGGTGAAGAATCATATGGGGATATTATTTGATATGTTGGTAAAGTTTGAGAAGTTAATATTTCCTGCTGACTTTGTGATCCTAGACTGCGAAGTTGTCTTTAACATCCCAATCATCTTGGGAAGGCTATTCCTAGCCACTGGACAAGCCCTAGTGGATATGAAAGCCAGTAAAAACTCGAGTTTAGATTGAATGACGAAGAAGTTGTCTTCGGTATTCATCAGTCCATGAAGCATCCAGATGAGTTGAAGAGTGAAGTTTAGGCAATTGGCGAAGTCTGAGTAACCAATTTTTGCTAAGTCATGCCGCGATAATAAATCATCTACTACATGGGAGGCAGCCTAAGTTTTTTGATGTAATAGCATAATTATAGGTTTATTTTCAGTTTTTTGATTCATAGGTAGTTTATGTTCTCGTGTTTTGGTTGTAATTTTGGACATTAAGCTGGTTGGATATACGACAATGTATTTCATGCAGAGTATGCAGGTGCAGGACTAAGTCAGCCAGTTAAGAGCATCAAGTTGAGTCTCTATGATTTGGTTTATAGGCCATAAATCCATTTGCAACCCATTCTCCACCTCGTAAAGAATTTTACTAATCAGAAAAACATGCACTCTAGTCCATGAACCAACTTTATGATCCATAGATTAAATTGCAGGTTATGAAAAGCGCTTGTGGACCCTAGGTAAATTTTCTGAAAATTTTACGAAGTGTTGGGGTCTTTACGAGCCGTAAGACATTTTACAACTCGTACGTTGGTTCGTGAAACCTTATCCTAAAAACTAGGGTTTGGATGTTCTACAAGAGCATGATTTACGAGCCAGAAAACATTCTATGGCTAGTAATCGAGAATTCGTAGAGTCCAGGCCCATAAACCATTTGTTGACCTGTTAATTATATAAATAGATGGGTCAAATGATTTTACCCTGTTCTTGACCTAAAATTATTAAATTGACCTAACCTATGCCATTCTCATGTACTTTCAATCACCACCAGCCACCACCTATCCCTTTTTCGGCGAGAATTCCGACAGCCTAGGGTTTTGCCTACTCACCTCTCTTACATTCTTCACTTTAATCTCAAAATCTTGGTATGTTTTAGTTTGAATTAATACCTCTATATTGTCCTTGTTTTTAGTAATTGACGTGAATATTTTATGGGGAATGGTGTTTAGACATAAAATCCACAGTTAATTGAATTTGTGATTAGTTGAAATTAGGTTGCCCATGCTTGATTTTTTTCTAAGTCTAAGTCCAGAATTAGGTACTTTTGACTTGTGTGAATGTTAATTGTTGGTGACTATTTTGTTACTCCCCCTACGCGATTGAATGATTATGATTATGAATTGGTGGGTAAAGAAATAGGTATATGATCTTGTTTGAATCAATTAGCAGCGGTCGGAATCATGGGATAATCCATGTTTATTCACTTTCAATGGGGTGCATATGTTTGTAAAACATGTTCGAGGTAAGGTTTTTAGTATTGAAATCATATGGGTGTGTGTGTTCTTGCTTCGATGTTGATAGCCTATTTGTCGAAAATGCCTTTCGGGGTCAGTGTGATGGATTTACAAACTCAGGTGACTGAGTTTTCTGGTTCATGAGTGGCTTTTATACCCATGAAGCAATCCAAAAGTCATAATTTCCCCTCATTTAAAATTCCAGAAACTTGATGTTTCTGAATATCCATTATATGAGACCTTCTATGAGTTGCAGATCACTTTACGGCTCATAGATAGGTCTCGTAAATCCGTGTCTGAACTTAATTACTCACTAGAAATCTCTACAACCCAGTCTAAGACTCATAAAACAAATTACAAGTCGTACCTAGTCTAGTAGACTTTTCCAGTAACAAAAGTTTTTTGAACCACTATTTTACAAAGGCTCTTTATGGCTCATAACAACCATTATGACTCATAAATGTGCTTTTTATAAAACCCTTCTGCAACTGAACTCAAATGATTTTCGCATTTTAATTATTGATTTGTGAGGCTAACTATGGTTCTTATATGTCTATGTTTCAGGTACTATGGCCCCAAAAGCCAAACGCGCTGAGATCCAAGCTATGAAAAGGAGGCTCAGGGTTGAGTTTTCAGATGATCAGTAGATCACTGAACTGAGTGGTTCACTAGAGGTCTTCGATGTCACACCGCACCCAAAGGCTGCTATACGACCAACCAGAGCCGCTACCAGAGCTGGGCGTGCGCAGGATCCTATTGCTCGTTGTCCCCAGTCTAAGGAGGGAGGAAGCGATGAGAGCATTTTACCACAGATGACTCCATCTGGAGAGGAGTCCAGCTTTGATGGAGGCTCTAAGGACAGATTAGAGGAAGAGTCCTCCGCCGTACCCCGATATTCATTATATACACCGGATACTCTTACCATCCAGTGGTGTGTCGAGGGAATGCACGAATATATGTGGAAGGCACACAGTAGAGAGAGAGAGTGGCAAGCCAACCTTCTCAATTTATGATGAGCCCAAAGTTATCACCAACAGACTTAACTGTCTTGGGCCGCCAGGACAAATTGATCAGAAACAGGCTCGAGTATCTGACTGGATCTTTTAGATGATACTCCCCAACCATGGTGAGGGAGTTCTATGCTTCTTATGCAGCCACCATTCAGATTATTCTTTCCAAGGAGAAGAAGCCCCTCGCCCAACCTAGACTGACTGAGACAAGGTGAGGGGTCAGCTGGTGGATATATTAGAGGCTACCATATGCCATATGTTATTTGGTCCTAACATTCCTTCCCCTAGATCCACCACAGAGATCAACTACACAGTGGGGTAGATGAGGGACCCACTTGTGATGAAGAATCCCAAGTTATTAGGCACTTTAATGAGATAGGTTGTTGGGTACCAAAACCTGCTTGGGTCACCTCTCGCTCGGAGCCTATCGTCAAGGCCTTGCTTAGTTTCCCTGCAAAGTTTTAGTGGGTGGTTTTTTGTTCACACACTCGACTGACATTTGCTAATAATACTATGATGTTAGAGCATGTGATTTTTATTGTCAGCATCGTAGCTGGCTATGAGATTGATTAGGCCTACCCTATTGCTGAATAGATCCATGAGGTCGCTTTGACGCGGTCCACCTCCAACCCATTCCCACACTTGATTTACAGGATCTATTTAGAGTCAAGAGTGGAGATACTGCATCAGCTGGACCAGATGATTGAGAACTAGCATACATTGGATCCCAGCCTAATCAAGGCTGAAGAGAACTTGGTGGCTCTCTGGCGAGCATAGCCTCCACCTATGTCTGGGATGTTCACCCCAGTACCACTACTAAGGATTCTGAGACTGCCACCACCACTGCTACTGCTTCTGCTGAAGAGAGGCCCCCGCAGCCCGAGGCAATTGAGGAAAAGGGGCCCACTATTATTGTTCCTGCACCACAGGCTACTATTTCACATCCTATTACTGTAAGCATGGTATACATGTCTGCCGCATCTATACAGGCCTTGGAATAGAGGTTATCACAAGCTGAATCACTGTTGACTCATCTTGTTCATCAGATTAGGCCATTTGTCCACCAGGCTATTTCAAACTTAGAGTGTCGTAGTTAGGCATTCATGGTTGTACTATCTAAGACAATATTTCTATCATGGAATCCCACAATGTGGAGATTGGGTGAGGCTTGGCCTTCAGAGTTGTCAGCTATACAGATAGAGATCTAGCAGCTCCGAGTTGACTTGACAACAGCACTAGCGACACCAGTTGCACTACCATCAACTACACCTAATGTGTTAGTAGTTGATTTATTTGCTCATGAGGATCCTATCGAGTCTTTCCATGGGAAGAGACGTTGCATAAATTAGGATCTAGAAGAAAGACATATACGTGCGAGGATGACAGAAGAGGAGGAGCTTGAACTTGCCTTGAGAAGATTGAGGCATGATGAGAAGATGAGACAAGTTCGAGTGATGGAGCAGGTGAGGGGTGCTGGTCCCTCCGGACAAAGTAACACTGTTGGGCAGACCACCCACAGGATGAGTTTGGGCAGACTTAGACAGAGACTGGCACTTAGGTGCCTAGGTATGTTTATTTTACCCTTTAGGTTCTATTTTGTTTTTATTTTGTGCATTGGGGATAATGCACATCTTTGTCGATGGGGTATGAGTAGTTGTGTGCCTTAGTGAAGTCTAAGTAGCTTTCATCCATAATTACCCCAATTTTTGGATCCTGGGTTTTCTTGCATGTGTTCTTTTTCCTTGTGGATATTTAATTTTTGTTGAACCGGCTTGTTTAGGATGTTTAGATAATATTTGTAGCATAGAGTACCAATACTTGTGTCATATAGCATGTTTATATGTTTTGTTTGAAAAATGATACCCACAAAAATTTTTTGATTATGTAGTTAGATAACAACCATGCATATTAGATGTCTAACAATATTTATTCTGATACGTAAGGATACATTGAGATAAAAAGTATGATTTGTGAATCTTTTTGTTGATAATATACGTAGTGTCATGTGACTGTGATCTTAATTTGATAAATTCATATGTTTTGTGCTAATTCAGAACTTGCCTTGTTACTCTAAGTTAAATTGTATATTAATTGGATTAGGAAATGATATTAGGTCATTGTTCTTAATTAGTCCACTTTAACCTAAAAACAACTAGCCAAATTAATGATATATCCCTTTATCCTAATGTTTGAGCCTAACATTGACCTATTCTTTAAAAACACTTGATTAACCTAGTCTTGTTAGTTGTAAAATCCTGAAATCGTCCCTGGTCTTTCCGTAAACATTATGTATCATGACTTAGGCAAAAAGTCTAAGTTGGATGTGACTACCAAAAGTGGCCATGGTTCAGAGGATGGATATTGAGCACCTCAACATAGGCAAAAGCATAAGTTGAGGGTGGCTGGTGCAAGTGTAAAGCATACAAGTAAGGAGGTGAGTTAGGAGTACGGAGAAAAAGGAGAAAAATCATGTACTGGGTGCAAGAAAAATAAGTGATGCCATAGATGTGAGCTAAAAAGCAAAATAAATTGTAAAAACAAGGCAAACAGCTGAAAAATTAAAAGAAAGCACCTAGAAAAGCTTGAAATAGGGAAAAGGGAGAATAAGGTGAAAATAACAAAGTTGGTGGGGCAAGAGTGTAGAAAAACTTAGATTCAAGGAGGGCCTTTAGCCATTATTTTTCCAAAATATCATACCAAAGCCCCCTGAGCCAACATTACAAGCCAAGAAAGTCCTATAGTGATCCTAGTCCAGTTAGTTGAAGGTTTGAGATAGGTATAGGGGTAAGCCTATGGTATTAGTCATTATGGATGAATATCTTTTATAAGAGTGAGTGTTTGCATAGTCCCATGGTCAAATATGAATATATCATTGAGTGTCAAACTGGGACTTCTTTCCATGAGGACACTTGCATTACATTGCTAGCACTAGGCTTGTTTAGTGGTTGTGGATTATTTATAGTACCTTGTCTAGTTGTGTCATCATGTCCACCAGTCTATCTTGGTTTTCTAAATAGCTATATGATCCTATTTTGAAAAGTTGGTGCAGGTACATGAGCTTGAATTTTATGTGATTTATGCTATTGAGTTGAGGTCTTTGAGTTATTGTATTGTCTATATAGATTGAGTCCTTCGCTTGAGGACAAGCAACAATTTCAAGTTTAGGGTATTGATGTGCTGCCAAAATATAATACTTTTGATGCTTACAACTTAGGATTTTGTGCGTTCTTAATGTGTTGTAAGTGGGTCTTATGAGTTTTGTTGATTATCTTTGCAAGATTACCAGTTAGCCATGATTTTGGGGAAAGTTATAGAAGTTGCTATAGATTTGCTATTATATGAGACACCTTACTGGCCGTAGACCATTCTACCAGCCGTAGTAAGGTTCGTAAGGAATTTTGATGAGGGCCCAAGCTTCTGATGTTAATTGTACGAATATGCAGATGAGCCGTAGATTAATTTATGTGTCATAGAAGAGGTTTCGTGCCCTGAGAATCAGAAAATGAAGACTTTCTAAAGTTCATCAAACGAGACCCCCTTTACGGGTCGTAAATTATTTTACAAGTCATAAAGGGGTGTTGTAAAGAGGAAGTCCAGTTTTCCAGAAACAATGTACGAGACCCCGATTATCATCCATAAACTTCAATACAGGCCATAAAGAGCTTTCATGGTGGGTGCCGACCAGTTCTCCTAAGTCATTTAGGATTTGAATTTTAATTATTATAAATACATTTTTAGGTTATTATTCAAAAGAACATGTTGGATTTGATAAGTTTTAGGCTAGTGCTCATAGAACTCAATATTTTGAAATAGAAAAATCGTAAGAGAATCTTTGAGAACACTTGCGGTTGAATTTAATCTTAAAGCTTGTGATTCTTATTGACATTGAATTGCATGTTCTTAAATCTATTGTGTAAGTATTCAATTATGTCTTCCTAATTCATAATCTCTTCATCTACACATAGCATGAGTAGCTAAATACAGAACTAGTATTGTAGGAACCATGATGAACTAACAAAGTAAAACCAGATATTTCACAATTCTTGGAAGGTATATATGCATGTATTAATTAACTCTCTTCGTTTTGCAAGTTCTCTAGTGGTGGACAACCTTAGAACTTGCCTAGTGTTACTGATTGGACCAAGGTAGTAATGAATAGTAAAAGAGATTAAATAACGGGCTTCGATTGATGTGTTCTCTTCTAATCAACCAAACTAGGACAAGGGGAGGTTGTACTGCGACTAACGGGTAATGGTTAGTAGTGCACACTATAGAGATAGGCCAAGTTGCATAGTGAAATTCACCTTTCACCTTTATAAAAGGGCTTGGTGAATTTAAATTACTGTCATTTATGCTCTACACTAGAAAAGAATTTGGTTATCTGGTGATACTGAGTTGGGAAATTATGGGGAACACAATACCCTAGTTGCTCTCTATTATTGATTTTCTCTCATGATAGTTAGTTTTATTTTCTCATTGATTGTTGCAAACCCTCCCCCCTTCTGTAGGAGAATTGAGTTGATTAATTATTCGAACTTCATATTTGTGAATTTTCTTGAGTCTATGTATTTCCTGTGGGATCAACCATAACCTTGGTTAGGTTCTTTATCTTGACAGCGACCACTTTATCCTCTAAAAAGGAGGTTTAAATTGGACGATATCAATCAGTTGAAGGATTTGTTGGAGAAGGGCTTTATCAGGCCAAGTATATTTCCATGGGGTGCTCCAGTGTTATTTGTATGAAAGAAAGATGGATCTCTTTGGATCTGCATTGATTATAGGCAATTGAATAAGGTAACCATCAAGAATAACTATCCGTTCCTAAGGATCATTGACTTCTTTGGCCAACTTCAAAGGGCCACCAATTTCTCAAAGATTGACTTACCTTCCGATTATCATCAGTTGAAGGTTAGGGAGTGTGATATTCCCAAGATGACTTCTTGGACTAGATATGGATATTTTGAATTTGTGGTGATATCATTTGGTTTGACTAATGCTCTGGTCGTGTTTGTGGATCTTATGAATCGGGTGTTTAAGCCATTCCTTGACAGTTCTGTTGATGTCTTCATCGATGATATCCTTATTTATTTCCAAAGTGAGCAGGAGCATATGGACCATTTGAGGTTTGGTTCTTCAGACTTTGAGGAAAAAGAAGTAATATGCTAAGTTTAGCAAATGTGAGTTCCGGCTGGGTGAGGTAGCTTTTCTTGGCCATATGGTATCCGGTGATGATATTAAGGTTGACCCAAAAAAGATCGAGGCCATGATGAATTGGCCTAGACCATTGACTCCTTCGACTATTCAAAGTTTTCTTGGGTTGGATGATTTTTATCGAAGGTTGGTTGAAGGGTTCTCATCTATAGCTTCTCCATTGACCAAGTTGACTCAAAAGAAGGCTAAGTTTGTATGGTCAGATAAATATGAGAAGATTTTTTAGACTTTGAAGGATTGGCTTACATGGGCTCCTGTTTTGACCATACCAAATGTCTTAGATGGATTTGTATTGTATTGTTATTTTTCTCGAATTAGGCTGGGTTTTGTTCTTATGAAACATGGTAAGGTGATAGATTATGCTGCAAGGCAATTGATGGTGCATGAGCATAGTTACTGAACTCATGATCTTGAGTTACCGGCAGTGGTGTTTTCCTTAAAAATTTAGAGACATCATATATAATGGGGATGGACTATAACCGACAAATCCTACTTATGTGAGCTATAACATGAATTAGTTTGATGAAGACCTCCCATCGATAGGATATGGTTACTTGCAAAGGGTTGATGGACACCTTCCTTACGACCCAGTCATTTTTGAAGGATTTCCAATATCATATCATATCAATAATATATATCCATCCCTTACAACCTAGTCATTTCGTTAATAGGTAACATTCTTGTGATGGCACATAGTTCAAGGAAAGAGAGAGAACCCTTGGTGATAGCCCTGATGCCCCAATCCATCAATGTTAAGCGAAAACATCCCACGAGAATACTTATACATATACATGCTTTCAAAAGAGGCATTTGTCATTTCAAATAATTTTAATGCACATTCAGGCTTAGAAGCGACCCAGTCATTTTTGAAGGATTTCCAATATCATATCATATCAATAATGTATATCCATCCCTTACAACCCAGTCATTTCGTTAATAGGTAACATTCTTGTGATGGCACATAGTTCAAGGAAAGAGAGAGAACCCTTGGTGATAGCCCTGATGCCCCAATCCATCAATGTTAAGCGAAAACATCCCACGAGAATACTTATACATATACATGCTTTCAAAAGAGGCATTTGTCATTTCAAATAATTTTAATGCACATTCAGGCTTAGAAGCCAATAATTTCTCATAATCAATCATACTTGGTCTAAAAAGCCAAATGGTATTTCATAACCATGCTTCTCATGCATAGGAATAGCTCATGCACATAACAATATGGTGCAAACACCCAATATTCTCAAAGAGCCAATAACAATAGACATTTATATTATCACATTCTTGTCATAACCAATATCTTATCGAAATGATTTACATAAAAATTATTTCATAATATTCATAAATTCAATGCTCATGAATTCATATTCTAAGAATGATATGTGGATAGCAATGGGTAATATAGATTCAATCTAAATCAAAAATATAAAATGAAATTCATGTAAATCCAAAATTAAATTCACATTTAAATCATAATACAGATCACCCATGCTTAGATCAAACTTTAAAGGGACAATGCATATTTAGATATTCATAACAATCAAGTAATTCAACATATTAGGGCTTAAATCAACTTAAAATCATCTAATAAACATAGCCCATACTTCAATTGAATTTTTAATAAATAATAATTATTAAAATCCATATTTAAAGTAAGCAAAATTCAATGAATTTCAAGTGAAAAGAGTTTGGGTCTTCTTAGTTGAAAGGGACAAACAATCAATCCCACATATCTTAGATAATAGAGAAAATTCAAGAAAAAATTTGAAGAAGAAGAAGGGGCCTTCCCTTGATTCCCAAGAGTAGTTTCACAAGATTCCTTTTGAGAAAGGTCTTAAGAGTTACTTGAGAGAATTGTAAGTGTAAGACTGAATTTGAACGAGAGGAATAAAGTATAGGTCATTTAAAGTCCTTAGGTAGCATAGGAAGTCACATAAGACCTTTAGGAAAAACCATAATTATAAAAATGCCATTAATGAAATGATTTGAAAAATTGAAGTCAAGGTCTCACGGAGGGGGGTACGGCCTATGAGGCACCATACAGACTGTACAATTGCCTGTGGTCCTACACTTAGAAAAATTTTACTTGATAAAGGAATGAAATAGTAATCTCATACATGGAAAAATTCAATGTACGCACTCCTATGCAGAAGGTGGTGCGGACTGTACCAAGCCACACATCCCATGTACTCCTCCATACCACTTCACTTAGAAAATTTCTTCAGGACAATGTTCCAAGATGATGATTCGATAATTAGAAATAAATTTCTACCCAACACCCATATGGAAGGGCCTCATAGACCGTGAAGCACCAAACGGTCCATGAGAGGACTGTATCACTTGCCTTAGGCTAAAACCTCTGGAGTCTAAAGCCCAAGGCAACCATATGATCCACATGACCTCGCACGGAATGTGTGGGGTCCAAGTGTGGTATGCCTTGGTACCAAACACAATATTAACGCCCTCAAACCCCACATAAGGCCAAGCATCAGTTCAAGAAGGCTTCACACAGTCCGTATAGCACCAAACGGACCGTGAAGGCTTACATGAAGTGTCACCTTGGTCCAAAATTTTCTGGAACTAGATTTCCAATCTCCATTGAAATCATACAAAGTCCAGGCCTTTACATGTTTATTTGATTTAATTGAGATGTGTGGTATATTTAATTGATGTTTTCGAAGTGATTTAAGCCCTAATATGATAAATTAAAATTATATTGTGAAGGTTTGGATATGTGTGTCCCTTTTAAAATGTTGATTTGGGATATGCTTTAGTTGTGAATTCCATCATGGATCTACTTTGATTTCACCTTATATTATTATTTTAAGTATGAATGCCTATTGTTCATCCTATTTTCTCATCATTCATGGCATATGCATGCATGAGCTTTGATTTTCATGAAGGTTATGATGTGGGTTAAGACCATGTTATGATGAAAGTATGGTTATGATATGACAAGTGATCACAAAATGTCTATGATATGGCTCTTTGAGAAACTTTGGGTGTTTACACTAATGTGGATATATGTGAATGAGTTATTCCTATGCATCAAAATATGATATGAAGTGTAATATGGATCTTTAGGCCAAGTATGCATGATTATAAAGAATGTTGGCTTTTAAGCTTAAGTATGGTTCCTTGTAATTCCCTTATTACTAAATAATGTAGTCACTTTTAAAAAGGTCCCTCAAGATAAAGTCAACCCCTACTTTACAACTCTTTGACTTGAAATTTGTGTCGCGAGAGGAATTGAGTTTCGTGAATCATAAAAAGAGGGATTTAGGGAGGGGTTTGTCTTAGTTAATTTTATTTTTTGTATGCAATTATACATGTTAACAAGCCTTAATAATAAGTATTATGTGGGAACAAAAAAATAAGAAATGAAAAAGGAGTCTTGGGCTGCCCTCTTTAAGTTTCTTTTACATAATATATATATATATATATATATATATTTATATGTGTGTGTGTGTGTGTGTGTGTTGCCCAAAGTTAGGTCGGTTTCAAGATTTATACTCACCTTATAAACGCCTTCACATTTGTATATTTGGTCAAAATCATGAAAAAAAAAGTCATTTCCCTTGGATAAAAATCAAGAACCCCTATCCTCTGGTAAGTAGATAAATTTTGTCTTGAAATTGTGCAATGTTTCATAATTGGGTATATGTCTTCATATACAACTTTGTTTGTAGTGTATAAATTTGTTTTGGTAAGCTGATTCATATACCTACAACCTTTGTATTTATGGACAAATCTAAATCTACTTGTATGGTGTCAACAAAAGATGCAAACCATAATGAAAGTTCTGGCCAGTTTTCTGCCTGAGAAGCCTTTTATTTACTGTTGTTAGTATTTTAATCATATCATGGTGTGTGAGCTGGGATTTGTGATGATTTTTAGTTCTTTACAACACAAAAGAGATGTATCTACAACTTTTACGTTTATATTGAGACCTAATTTTGTAGTTATGAATTCATAACAGTGGACATAAGTTAGGACAAGTTATGTTCAAAGTTTTGACATAAAAATCCCTGGGTGTGTGCTGTTAGTATTTCGATCATAAATACTTGTACAAAGAGTATTCTGAAGTTATTCTTGATTATTTGCAACCTACATTCATATAACTACAGTTTTCATGTACATTAGAAAGCCTAGATTGTCCATTTACCAATCCAAAATCTAGTTGTGTTGCAAGGTAGTAAAACTGCCGAGAAGAGCATGATCTGCAAAATTAAGACTCAGTTTTTGCATTTCTCTTGTTAGTTGCTACCTGTTAAAAGTATTGAATGTTAAATGTGTATTAATGTGCTCACACTCTTGTACAACCTTAAGGAAATTTATTGAATAAACGGATGTCGTATTGATCCATGAATCGAAATTGATAGGGTCAGTTGCATGCTAAAAGGTTCAGATTCATATAAAGACTTATTCTTCTACTTTTGTTACCTGCTGGCCCATTTGAATGGTATCTTTGTATCTCAACTATGTTATTTGTTCATTTGCATGATTAACACTATTGTTGTACCAGTAAAGTGCATATGCATCATGTACATGTCCCTAATGCAATGTGATCTTCATTTTTGAAGGAATTAAATTATGGCCTCTTCCTCTAATAGACCTATGAAAGTAGCATAGAAAGGATCAGATAACTCTTATTGCCGACCTCGTCTACAAGAAGGGGTTGGAAAATATCTCTCAGATCAATACATCCCTCGCACTAGTGGTTTGAAGTGGGAAACCAAGGTGTAAGACCTATCCCACATCCTCAAATAAGCCATAGTACTCGTGTTCCTACGTGTGACCAACGTGGGAAGAACCATTCTAGTGTTTGCACGTGAGCTTCTAGTGCATGTTTTAACTATGGTAGCTTTGATCATAAGGTAAAGGACTGTCCTAAATAGGTTTTTTCATTATGCACTGAAAGTTCGGTTGAGAATATCGCCAAGCTGAAGGACTGACCAATTGGAGAAAGGATTTATTAGACCAAGTATATCGCCATGGGGTGCTCTAGTGTTATTTGTAAGAAAGAAAGATGGGTCTCTTCGGGTGTGCATTGATTAAAGGCAACTCAATACGGAAACTATCAAGAATAAATACCTGTTGCCGAGGATCGATAACTTATTTGATCAACTTCTAGGAGCTACCCATTGAATCTGTTCTGGTTATTATCAATTGATTGTCAGAGAGTGTGATATTCCCAAAATGATCTTTCGAACTAGATACAGGAATTTTGATTTTGTAGTGATGTTTTTTGGTTTGACTAATGCTCCATATATTTTTATGTATCTCATGTATTAGGTGTTCAATCCGTTTATTCCCGAAGTGAGCGAGATCATATGGACTATTTGAGATTGTTCTCCAGGCTTTAAGGGAGAAACAATTGTATGCCAAGTTTAGAAAATATGAGTTTTGGTTGGGAGAACTATCCTTTCTTGGTCATGTGGTATCAGGTGATGGTATTAAGGTTGAGCCAAAGAAGACTGAGGTCGTACACAATTGGCCTTGATCATTGACTCCTTCGGATATTTAATGTTTTTTGGAGTTGGCTGGTTATTATAGGAGATTTGTTGAAAGTTTCTCATCCATTGAATCTCCATTGACTAAGCTGACTAAAAAGAAGGCCAAGTTTATATGGTCGGACGAGTGTGAAAAGAGTTTTTAGACTTTGAAAGTCTAACTTACCTCGGCTCCTGTTTTTAACTCTACCGGACGGCTTAGATGGGTTTGTAGTGTATTGTGATGCTTCGAAGATTGGATTGGGTTGTGTGCTTATGCAACATGGTAAGGTGATAGCTTATGCGTCAATACAATTCAAGGTGCATGAGCATAATTACCCGACTCATAATCTTGAACAAGCGGTTGTGATATTTGCTTTAAAGATTTGGGGACACTATTTATATGGAGTTCATGTTGATATGTTCACTAATCACAAGATCTTGCAATATGTGTTCACTTAAAGGGATCTTAACTTGAGGCAAAGGAGGTGGTTGAAACTTCTTAAGGATTATGACATGAGTGTTCAATATCATCCCGGCAAGAAAAATATTTTAGACGATGCTCTTAGTAGGAAATCTATAGGGAGTGTGGCCATGCTGATAAAGTGAAAAAGGAACTTGTAAAAGATGTTCTCCATTTGTATAGGTTAGGTATTAGATTGATTAACTTTGATGATTGTGGTATTCATATTCAGAATGGGGTTGTATCATCTATGATTGTTGATGTCAAGGAAAAACAAGATTTTGACCCATCTTATGATGAGTTAAAGAAGTTGGTTGCGGAAAAGAAGATAGACATTTTCTCCCTAGGGGGATATGGTGTGCTCTAATAACAAGATTGATTGTTTGTTCAGATGTTGATGACCTTAGAGAGGTGATCATGAGTGAAGTCCAACACTCTCATTATTCCATACATTCGGGATCCACCAAAATGTATCGAGATTTAAGGAAAGTGTATTGGAAGCATGGTATGAAGAATGACATTAACAAGTTTGTATCTGAGTGTTGTCATTGTCAACAAGATAAGGTAGAACATCAAAGGCCTGGAGGCTTTGCTCAAGATATTGAGATTCCTACTTGGAAGTGGGAAGATGTGAATATAGATTTTGTTGTTGGTTTTCCCTGAACCCGAAAGCAATTTGATTCTATTTTGGTTATCATTGATAAGATGACTAAATTAACTCATTTCCTACCCTTTAACACTACCTTAATGCCAAAGATCATGCAAGGTTATACATCTAAGAGTTGGTAAGCTTGCATGGTGTGCCTTTGTCTATCATATCGGATTGTGGTACCCAATTTACTTCACACTTTTAGAAATTATTTCAAAAAAGGGGTTGGCACTAAGATGAAGTTAAATGTCTCTTTCGACCCTCAAATTGATGGACAAGCAGAGAGGACAATTCAAACTTTCGAGGATAGGTTGAGGGCTTGTGTGTTGTAATTTAAGGGTAATTAGGATGATCATCTACCACTTATTGAGTTCGCCTACAACAATAGCTTTCATGTTAGCATTCGTATGGCATCATTTTAGGGTTTGTACAGAATAAGGTGTAGATCCCGGTTTAGATGGTTTGAATTGGGTGAGATGACTTTGTTTGGCCCAAATTTGGTGTTGGAGGCCATAGAAAAGGTGAAGTTGATCAGGGAAAGGTTGAAGACAACTCAAAGTTGCCAAATTTTGATGTTAGAAAGAGGGATCCTAAATTCCATGTTGGTGATTGGGTGTATGTGAAGGTTTCATTGATGAAGGGTATAATGCATTTTGGCAAGAAGGTCAAGTTGAGTCCCTGGTATGTGTGCCCCTATGAGATAATTGAGCAATTGGCAAAGTAGCCTATAGATTAGACTTGCCTTTGGAGATGAGTTCTATTCACCTAGTTTTCCATGTGTCTATGTTAAGGAAATTGATTGGTGATCCTAGTTAAATTATGCCTTTTGGAAGTTGAGGAGAAGTTGTCCAATGAGCAAGTTTTTGTTGAGATCTTCGATAGGCATGTAAAGTAGCTTCGAAACAAGGATGTGGCTTCGATTAATATGCTTTAGAGGAATCAACATGTGGAGAGTGCTACATGGGAAGTAGAGACAAACATGATGAAGTGATATCCCCACTTTCCCGGTCTACTCAAGCCTAAGGTATTAGGATCTTCCTATTCTAAAGGGTCTTAATTCTTTCACTCTTGTGTTTCATAACATGACATGCATACATGTACACGAAAATGATTTAAGTGACGTTTTGACATGAGTTTTAATGACTTTATGATTTTCAAGCAATAAATTATGCATTGTGTCTTCATCTTGTCATGTTTCATGTTCTAGTCAAGCTTTTCAAGCCGTGCATTAGCTTATTCGAGGACGAATGTTCCCAAGAGGGAGATGATGGAAGGACCAAACCCTCGTGAGACCTTTTGATGCATAAAATTCGAGTTTCGAAAGGTGTGTTAGCCATGAAAAATGTTTGTGTATGGCTTTGTGCCGCTTAAAAAGGGATTTGAGACTTGGTGGCCCCCAAGAAACCTCCGACAAGTTGTGGTCCTCACCACTGGCCGTGGAAGGGGATTTAGAAGGTGCCCCAGCCTTCCAGCTAATATTTTGGCTGAGGCAACCACTACATGGCCCTTGCACGGGTCGTGCAGGCCTCCACGAGTTGTGGCTTATGTGGAGGATAGTTTTGAGGGTATTTTGAAGATAAGATATGTGACAGGTTTGGGGAGGAACCTGCTAAGGATGTGGTGGAGAGCTTTAATAGAATAAGGCAAACAAGAACTGTAGATAAGTTCCTAGTTGAATTTGAAATCATAAAAGCTCAAATGTTGAATAGAAATCCAACTCTTAATGAATCTCATTTTGCTTCTAGTTTCATTGGCTTCCTAAAGTTGAAATTAAGATGACTATGAAATTAGTCAAACCTCAGACATTAAAGGTTGCGGTAGAAAAATCCAGAATACAAGAGAAATCCTTGGAAGCTCTTGAAAGAAGGAACAAAGTTGTTAATAGACCTGACTTCAAAGAGGGAAGCATGGAACTAATGTTGTTGTGAATCCAGTGAGAAGTATGACTATAGCTAGGGGTCATGTCTCCATACATAATACTTATAGAGTCAGTCAAGAGACTTATATGACTATGCGAAGGCTAACCACTTTTGCTATAGGTATGGAGAAAAATATAGTCTCAGCCACCGGTGTAAGTACAAATAACTAAACTGCAATATAGGTGAAATTAGTGAAGAAATTGGAGAACAACGTGACGGCCTAGATGAGATACAGGTCCTTAAAGGTAACACTAAAATAGAGAAAGTGATGCCGGAATCTCTTTACTTAGCTACATTATCTGGTAACAAAAACGAAGTTCATACCATCCTAGTGAAAGATGTTATAAAGAATAAGAATCTAAAAGTGCTAGTTGATTTTGGCAGCACACAGCTTCGTAGATGCTCAAATCATAAAAAAATATTGGTCTTACATTTACTTATACTCCACCAATCAAGGTTACTATTGCGGATGGCAATTATACGTTTCAAAACTGTAACAATTACAGGGGTATCAAGTTGCTAAGTCGCACTATGAAGGTCTAGGAGAGAGTGGTAGAGATGTGGGTGATAACAGTAGTGTCTATTTCAGAGAATTGGTTTGGATTCATGTCGGGGCAGTCAACTACTAAAGCAATTGATCTTGCTCGGAGATTAGTGAAGACATATAAGAAAATAAAGAAGGACCTTCATATGGTATTCATTGATCTCGAGAAGGCTTTTGACAAAGTTTTGAGTGATGTCCTATGGAGGTGTCTAGAGGTAAAAGGTGTCCCGGTGGCTTATATTAGGGTGATAAAGTACATGTACGATGGAGCCAGGACTAGGGTAAGAACGGTGGGAGGAGCCTCAGAGTATTTTCCTGTTGAGATAGGACTTCGTCAAGGATCTGTGTGAGCCCTTTTCTATTTGCCTTGGTGATAGGCGAGTTAATGCAGTCTATCACGAAGGATGTTCTATGGTGTATGCTATTTCCAAATGACATAGTACTGATTGATGAGACTCGGACTAAAGTTAATAATAGATTAGAGGTATGGAGACACGCTTTGGAATTCAAAGGGTTCAAACTGAGTTGGACCAAAATAGAATGCTAAGAGTGCATATTCAGTGTTGCGAGGGATGAAGTAGACATTGATGTGAGGCTTGGCACTAAATCTATCCTTGAGAGAGAAAACTTTAAGTACCATGGGTCCATCATTCAGAATAGTGGCGATATCAATGATGATGTCATATATCATATTGGGGCAACATGGATAAAATGGAGGCTTACCTCTGGAGTATTGTGTGATAAGAAGATACCATCTAAACTCAAAGAAAATTTGTAAAGACTGGTTGTTAGGCCATCTTTGTTATATGGAGTGGAGAGTTGACCAATCAAAAATGCACATGCTCAAAAGATGCAGGTCACAGAGATGAGGATGTTGAGATGGATGTGTAGTCATACCAAGAGTGATAATATTAGGAATGAAACCATTCAGAAGAAGCTAGAGGTGGCCCCTGTGGCTGATAAGATGAGGGAAATGAGATTGTGATGGTATGAACATGTGCAGAAATAGGATACCGATGCTTCTATTAGAATGTGCGAGAGGTGGGATTTGGGAGTTACATAGAGGAGTAGAAGTAGACCAAAGAAGTATTGGGGGTCAAACAAGATATGGCAAAACTTGATCTCACGGAGGACATGACCTTAGATAGAAAGGAGTGAAAGTCGTGAATTAGAGTAGAAAGCTAACAAACTAATAGAGTTAGGTGGATGTCTGACCTTGGGGAATAGTAGAGTAGTAGGATTAGTCATGCTTTTATATTCTGTGCTGTCATTATGTCATATATATGTTGATTTATCATACTTACACACTATCATGTGCTTTTCATTGTTAGTCGTTCTTTCTGTTTCCTTTCCTTTCCTTTCCCTTTTCTCCATATCTAGTTTATCCTGCTTATGGGTTTTTGAAGCGAGGTTTTTGAGGAAACAACCTCTCTACTTTTGAGGTAGTGGTAAGGTCTACGTACATTCTACCCTCCCTAGACCCCCCTTATAGGATTCTACTGGATATGTTGTTGTTGTAGTTGTTGCGCTTCACACTGCATGGGGATGACGTGGAATATGGAAGGGAAAAGTGAAAACATTCAAGGAAGATCTGGGTATGTGATATTGTGCTTGGTAACAACTGGATGAAGAAGTATAACCCAATCAACTTTGACCACAAAACAAATTGTGCTACCATTAGAAGAAAAAGTAAAAAGGTGGTTTTGAAAGGAGTATCTGTGGAAGGGAAATTGAGCATGATTAGCAGCACATCCATGGGAAAGTTACTAAGGAAAAACAAAGAATAATGGCGCACTTGCTTATGATCAGTGGTACTGATCAGTATGAAGAAACAATAGTTCAGAAACCACTGCAAGAGTTGATAGCACGATACACTGACCTCTTTGATGAACCTAAAACATTACCACCTACTCAAGCTTTAGATCATACAATTCCTCTTAAACCTGGTGCTTTGACTGTGAATCTATGGCCCAACGGATGTAATCATTCCCAGAAGGAGAAAATGGAAAAGCAAGTGCAAGAGATGTTAAGCACTGTGGTGATTCAGAATAACAAATCTCCTTTCTCTTCACCTGCTCTCTTAGTAAAACAAAAAAAGGATGGCTCCTGGAGGTTTTGCGTTGACTATTGAGGTTTGAATGAAATCACTATTAAAGACAAGTATCCCATTCCTATTGTTGACGATTTGCTGGATTAGCTACATGGCGCTGTGTTGTTTTCTAAGGTGGATCTCAGAGCTAGTTACCACTAAATCAAAATGAAACTGGAAGATCTCCACATGACAGCATGTGGGACTCTTGAAGGACACTTTGAATTTAGAGTGATTCAATTTGGGCTTGCCAATGCCCCATCCACATTTCAAGATTTGGTGAATCTTATTTTCCAACCATATTTCAGAAAGTTTGTATAAGTTTTCTTTGACTATATACTGATATATAGTCACTCACTTGTTGATCAATTAAAGCACAAGGAGATAGTCTTCGAGATCCTTAGGCATAATGCATTTTTGGCTAAGAGGTCTAAGTACTCCTTTGGGCAACAAAAGGTGGAGTATTTGGGTCATGTGATCACTGGCTGAAGGTGTATCAATCGATCCTAGTAATGTGGAAGCACTGGTTAATTGGCCAAGACCGAAATCTGTTAAAGTTGTAAGGGGTTTCTTAGGTCTTACTGGATATTACAGAAAATATGTAGCAAATTATGGACATATATGCAAACCACTTACTGATTTGCTCAAGACAGATGCATTTCATTGGAATACAACTGCTAAAACATCGTTTGAGCAACTGAAGTTAGCTATGACTTCAACTCATATTCTTGCTCTGCCAGATTATGATCAGACTTTTATGCTAGAAACAAATGCTAGCAACACTGGCATAGATGTAGTTTTGACGCAAAAAGGGAGTCTTATTGGATTTTTTCAGCAATGTGTTGAGCACAAGATATTGGGGAAAATCTATTTATGAAAAGGAGTATTTAGAGCTACTTAATGTTGTTGATTGATGGAAACATTATTTGCAGTATAAGCATTTCATTGTATGGACTGATCACTACAGTCTCAAATACTTTTTTAAACAGAAAGCAACATCAGCAATCCAACAAAAAGGTCTTACCACACTACTTGGCCTAGATTATGAAGTCCAATTTAAAAAAGTACTGAAAACAGGGTGGCAGATGCACTCTCGAGAGAATTTGAAGATCTTACTATCTAGAAGAAACTTGAACTACTTTCCATCTTGTATGCGGTAAGTATGATTATTCTTACTTGGTTAAATGAGATTCAAGAAAGCTATATTGGTGATTTAACTATTGAAGAACTGATTGCTTAGTTATCAGTAGATAGGCAAGGACCTAGTCTTTACATATATACAGCTAGAGTTGTGAAGAAGAAGGGGAAAATATGAATATGGTCCAGTGGTGATCTCCGCCCCCAATTGCCCACACTCTTCCATGATTCTACTATTGGAGGTCATTCTGGGTGGCAAGGGACACTTAAGAGGCTATCCCAGTGCTTTTACTAGCCTAAAATGAAGCATATGATCAACACTTATATAGCTAGCTGTGAGGTTTGCCAGAGGAACAAAGGGGAAAATGTACCTTATCCAGGGTTGCTACAACCCCTTCCTATTCCTGATCAAGCTTGGAGACATGTTAGCATGAATTTTATAGAGGCACTTCGCAAATCTAAAGGCATGGATATGATTTTTGTAGTTGTTGATAGAATGAAAAAATTCGCGTATTGTATGAGTTTATCACACCAATTTACAACCTTGATATTGGCTTAAAAGTTCTTAAAAGGGGTGCATTCTCTCCATGGTTCCTTGAGTCTATAGTGTCCGATAGAGATAAGGTATTCCTTAGCCACTTTTGGCAAGAATTTTTCAAACTAGTGGGAAGTCAGTTGAAGTTTAGTATTGTTTATCACCCTCAAATAGATGGTCAAACTGAGATGGTGAATCAATGCATTGATACATATATCTCATGTTCATGACTTCACATAGGCCTATTAATTGGAAACAGTGGCTTCCTTTGGCCGAGTGGTGGTATAATACTAATTACCACTCTAGCCTGCAATGTACACCATTTGAGGAACTCTTTGGTTATACTCCTCCTCATGTATCTCTAGGACCTATATTAGAATCTATAGTTCCTATACCCGATGACATTTTTATGCAGAGATAACAGTTCCAACAATTACTAAAAGACAATATGGTAGTGGCTCAAAATCGAATGAAGATGTATGCTGATCAAAACAGGCTAGAAAGGGAGGTTTCCATTGGTGATGAAGTCTTAACGCTCCAGCCCTATAGGCAATCATATATGTCCTTAGGAGGATGTTTCAAACTCAGCTCAACTTTTTATGGTCCATTCACTATTTTAGAAAGAATTAGTAAGGTGGCTTATGGACTTGCTCTACCACCAACCTCCAAAATACTCCCTGTTTTTCATGTGTCATTGTTGATTAAGAAAATTGACTCAAGACATATGGCACAGACTGAGTTGCCTACAACTAATACTGAGGGTCAATTCTTGGTCCAGCCGCTGGCAATTCTAGCAAGAAAAATGGTGAAGAAATATGTTGTAGTCAAAATGTTGGTTCAGTGGTCGAATCTTGCACTAGAAGATGCTACTTGGGAGGATTTCGCTGATTTGAATTCGAGTTTCCATTTTTTGTCTCAATCCTTGAGGTCAAGGATTGTTTGATGGAGATTGAGATGTTATGTGCTAGGTTACTATCATATAAGCCAATAAGTATTTAACACGTGGAGAGCCCAGATTAGTTCCTATTCTAATGAAGACCAACAGTGCAGATTGAGTGGAGAGATTAGCCTATAACTAATTTGGTGAAGCTACAGCGATGTCAATGATTTTTCCTGGTACTTTCTCTCTCTTCACGTTTCATCTCTCAACTCTCTTTTTCTTCTTATCTTCTCCTTCTCAACCTAATCTCTTCTCTTTTCACAGGTTCTGCAGATTGGATTCTTCAAATCTTAGTCTAGATTCATTCTGTCATTTTTTAATTGTAATTCTCTTCAGCTAGGTTATTAGTAAATGTTGAAAATTATCCCAAATTAATTGTGTCTGATTTACTTGTGAATAGTCCATTATAAATTACTAGGATGGTAATTATTACCCTAGTTCAACAACATACCAAATGGAATAATTACTAGGATAAATATTACCATTGTAATTACATTAATTCCAATTACCATGTGGCTTCCCAAATCAACCCTAAGGAAAGAAACTCTCCCTCAACCTCTTATTACAATGCTTTTTCTTACCCCACCTCTACCCCAATCCTGACCTCCTACTAGCCCCAAACCACCCCCCTCCTCCCCCTTCCAAAAAAAGAACATTTAAAATTATTTTTAAAAAAATATTTCAAATTTTGAAATTTTAATTTTTTTTTACCCCACCTCACCCCTTACCTCAATCACCCTACCAGCTCCCCATCCCTTCCCCCACCAAAAAAAAAATAATTTTTTTTAAAAAAATTCAAATTTTGAACAAAAATATTTTTCCAACCCCCAACTCGACCCCCTACCACTCCACCCCTCAAAAAGATTTTCTGAATTTTTTAAAAATATTTCAAATTTTAAAATTTTTATTTTTTCTTAACCACCTTCTATCCTGACCCTCCTAAGAAGCCCCGCCCCACAAAAAAGATTTAGAAATTTATTCTTTAAAAATATGTTAAATTTTTAATTTTTTTACTCCCCTACCCCTACCCTAACCAGCCTCTCCCACACACATAGAAAAGGTAAAACTTTAGTTTTGAAATATTCATTTTTTTTTACCCATACCTACCTCGAACCCCTTCCCCACCTCCACCCCCAC
>JAABOM020057597.1:0-14925 GCA_011800125.2 Solanum clarkiae
TTAATTGATAAATAAAACAATTGATATGTATAATGAAACTTAGACATGAGTTTATTGGTGAAAATATTTCTCAACAATATTAACAATTGCTAAATCAGACAACTCACTTGCTAAAAATAATTTTCTCAATAATTATTAAATCAAACACTCACGTGCCAAGAATTTTCTCAACAATTTCAACAACTGTTAAATCAGCCAATTCACCTGCTAAAATTTTTCTGAGCGACTTCAACAATTGTTAAATCAGACAAGTCACTTGCTAAAAAATTTCTCAATAACTTCAACAATTGCTAAATTAGACAACTCACTTGCTAAAGAATTGTCTCAACAATTTCAACAATTAGTAAATCAGACCACTCACTTGCTAGAGAATTTTCTCAACAATTGCTGAAGTTGCTGCGACAAGCTGAGAAAATATTTCAGCATGTTAAACAATTGTCGAGAAACTTTTGGCAAATTATTGAATAATTTGATTGTTAATTATTATATAAATCATATTAATTGATAAATAAAGCAATTTATATGTATTATAGTGCTTAGACTTGACTTATTAGCAATTTCATGCAATTACATGATAATTTATTCATAACGTACAATCAATCAAGTAATTGAACGCGTGATCAACCTTAATCGAGCAATTTGATTATTAATTGATTATATAAAAATCATATTAATTGATAAATAAAGTAATTTATATGTATTATAGAACTTAGACTTGAGTTTATTGGCGATTTTGTGTAATTACATGGTAATTTGTTCATAACGGATAATTAATCGAGTAATTAAACGTGTAATCAACCTTAATCGAGCAATTTGATTATTAATCATTATATAAATCATATTAATTGATAAATAAAGTAATTTAAAAGTCTAATAGTATTTAGACTTGAGTTTATTGGTGAAAATATTTCTCAACAATTTCAACAACTGCTAAAGCAGACAACCCACTTGCTAATAATTTTTCTCAACAGTTGCTAAATCAGACACTCATTTGCTAAGAATTTTCTCAACAATTGCTGAATCAGCCAAATCTCTTACTAAAAAATATCTCAACAACTTTAATAATTGTTGCATGAGACAACTCAATTGTTAAAAAAATTCTCAATTAGTTCAACAATTGCTAAATCAGACAACTCACTTGCTAAAGAATTTTCTCAATAATTTCAACAATTATTGAACCTACTGCGACATGATGAGAAAATTTTTTAGCATGTTTGAAACGATCCGAAAAAGTGTCCGAAAATATGCCTCGGAATGCTCAGAATTTTAAATTTCATATATCTCAAAATCTATTCGCTATTTTGAAAATCCGACTTCATATTCTTGTTTAGGGGGTTAAATTATGTGAGAAAGAATCTAACCCTGATTTAAGAGCGAACGATTAGTAATTATGAAGTCCCATGGTGCAATTTCCAGTGAGGATTTCGCGTCGCCTCCGCGATGCGCCTTTGCCTTTTTTGGGACTATATTTTTATTTTGTCCAACACTTCTAAGTCTTGAGCCTAAGTATTCCCAAACGTGTTTTTACTCTCATACTTAGCCTAATTTCACCCTCATATTACCCAAATATTTTTCAATATTCATTCAAACACTTAGTCATATTTTCACTCCCAAATTCAAGTCCCAAACTCTCATCCCAAGCTAAGGTTCTCCTTCAAGGTTCTTCTTCAATCTTCAAGTCTCCATCACCAATCTTCACTAAGTTCATCTCTAAGATAACGTATGTGGGTTTCTTTCATGGGTTCCATTCACCTATGATACCCAGGCCTCCTTTAACTCAAATTGCATGATTTAAAGTTGATTTACAAATAGATCTTTCTTATTATGAAATTCACTACACACTATGTTAAAGCAATGTAAAGTTGTAACTGTTTTGCTATATTTTGAGATATAAATCTTGGATCTATTGTAAGATTTGATGAGTGGTTTTGATGTACGTTGCTTGGGAGTGTTGCAAGGTGATGATTGATGGTTTTATAATGGATTTTCTTGCATGATTTCATTTCTATATTTCATGGTTTTATACTAGCGTTACACACCCTCGAAGTGTTTGATAAAAAGTTCGGATGTGGTTTCTTGAGGAGTTGAAGGTGAAAAGCATGAGATATGATATGAATGACTATATGATGCCGAAATGAGTTTATGTATATGATATACTCTATATAAACTATTGCATTAGACCATACCCGATCCGGGGGGATAAGAGCCTGGAAACCAAGGTGGGGATTTGTACTCATTAACCATGTGAAGGTTTCTACTTCGCTACCGTGGTCATAAAGTGTGATTATCATCAACCATATGAGGGGTTTGTACCACACAACCACCAAGGGGATTGTACATTGAATAGCTAGCTTAGTCTCTTCTACACATATGATATCCTATATGAGTATGAGTTACTTAAGAATGTTTTAATTATGCATTGATCATATATGTCACATTGTTATATTATGCCTATTGCTTAATATTATGAATTTTGATTATGATTCCTATCTATTGTTGCATTGCATCCTACATACTTAGTACATTTAAATGTACAAATGCATACTCTTGCCTACATGATACCACCATGTAGGGACCAGAGCCCAAGTTGATCATCCTCCTCCACATGGCTATTTCGATACTACTCAAGCTAGTTGGTGAGTCCTCTATTTTGGTAACCTTATTCTATGCTCTCTTTTTATTTATTGAGACACTCTTCTTTACGTTCTATTTGACTATTAGGGTGAGCCCGGTTGCTTTGTCTTGGCCCCCGCTCTTATATATGTAGTAGAGGTGGTTGTTGGACATGTTATGTATCTACAATATGAGTCTAACTCTTGCCTTTTGACTATGATATTGTGCATGCTTTTCCCTTAGTCCCATTGCCCCTATTCTTACTCTCTTATGTTTTTATATGTTTTCACGACTAACGATGTGTAATGACAAGTTAAGAGGCTCGTTTGGGGCTCCTTCGGGTTCCCCATTCGCCGTATCACGTCTAAGCCCTAGGCTTGGGTTATGACAAATTTGGTATCAGAGCACTAGGTTGATAGATCCTCGGAGTCCAACACACTATATCGATTAAAGTCCTACTGATGATTTTGAAGCGTGCCATGACTATGAGTAGGAGGTTATGAGACATTTTAGAAAATGTTTCCCTTCTTCATATTCTACATCATGCTATAGAGTTGTAGTGATTTTTACCTTCTAATAATTATTCTTTTCTATGCTACATCATGCCAAACACTAGAGGAAGGAGGTCCCAAACTCCCGAGGAGCAACCTACCAATGGTGAGCTCCGGGATGCTCTCACTATGCTTGCCCAAGTTGTGACCAACCAAGTCAATCAAGGGGCACAAACCCTTCATTCTACTACCCCAGGGCTCGGGTAAGAGGATTCATAAGGATGAATCCTCCGGTATTCTATGGGTCAAAGGTAGATGAAGATCCACAAGAGTTCATTTATGAGGTCTGCAAAATCTTGAATATCATGGGTGTTGGACTGAATGGAAAGGCAGAGTTGGTGGCGTATCAACTCAAAGGGGTAGCCCAAATATGGTATGTTCAATGGAAGGCTAAAAAGGGAATTGGTAATGTGGTTCTTTGGGAGGATTTCAAATTGGCTTTCCTTAATTGGTTTTTCCCTCTTGAGCTTGGGTAAGAAAGGTTGGTAGAGTTTATGAACTTGAAACTAGGTGCTATGAGTGTGAAGGAGCATTCTCTCAAGTTTAATCAGCTTTCAAGGTATGCTCCTCATTTGGTGGCCAATCCTAGATCTTTGATGAATAAGTTTGTGATGGGGGTCTCCAACATGGTAAGTGAAGAATGCCAGTCCGCCATGCTAATTAGTAACATGGACTTTTCTCGGTTGATGACCTATGCCAAGAAAAATGGAGGAGGAGAAATTGAGGAAGAGATGGGGGCATAAGGCTAAAAGGGCCCGATTTGAGGGCAAATTCCAAAAGGTTGCTAAATTCCGTCAAGGCCAAGGGCCTTCTCATGCTACTAATAGGGGGTTTGCCAATGACTTCCCTAGGCCTTAAGGTGGTCGTGGAGTGGCTCCTATTGATGTGTGCCCTAAAAGTGGAAGGAGCCGTGGAGGCTCATGTTTGAAGGGTTCTAATGCATGCTATGAATGTGGGGAGCTTGGTCACAAGAAGGTAGATTGTCTAAGAAACCGTGGTAAGGTCCAGGGCACAAATATAGTCCGATTGGGTAGCAATGGTCCTCAAGGTGGTGCCCCAAGGAATAACCGGTTTTACGCACTACATGGGAGTCAAGAAGTTGGTGAGGTTCTCGATGTTGTTACCAGTATGTTGAAAATCTTTGACTTTGATGTATATGCTTTGACTGATCCGGGTGCCACTCTTTCCTTTGATACCCCTTTTGTTGCTAAAAAATTCAATGTTGTCCCCGAGTTGTTCTATGAGTCATATGAAGTTTCTACTCCTATTGGTGCCTCTATTGCTACTAGAAAAGTTTATGGGAGTTGTCCTATTTGCATTTTGCATAAGTTGTTGCCTTGTGATCTTGTTGAATTAGACATGATAGATTTTGATGTCATTCTTGGGATGGATTGGATGCATGCCTACTATGCTTCTATTGATTAAAGAACCCGTAGGGTCAAGTTTCAATTCCCTAATGAACCCATCCTTGAATGGGAAAGTCAAGATGTGTTGGTCAAAGGTAGATTCATTTCTTGCATTGAATCCCGTAAGTTGATCTCTAAGGGGTGTCTTTACCACCTAGTGAGGGTTAAAGATATGGAGTCCAAAGTCCCTTCCATTGAGTCGGTCCTGATTGTAAACGAGCTTCTTGATGTCTTCACAAATGATCTTCCAGATGTCCCTCCCGAAAGGGAGATAGATTTTGGCATAGATCTCCTTCTCGATACTTAACCTATCTCCATTCTTCCTTATTGTATGGCCCCAGCGGAGTTGAAGGAGTTAAAAGAGAAATTGAAAGATTTTTTGGGGAAGAGATTTATTAGACCTAGTCAATCACCTTGGGGTGCCCCGATGTTGTTTGTAAATAAGAAGGATAGGTCACTTAGAATGTATATTGACTACTGGCAACTTAATATGGTCACCATAAAGAATAGGTATCCTCTTCCAAGGATTGATGATTTGTTTGACCAATTGCAAGGGGCTAGCTTCTTCTCTTAGAATGATGTTCGGTCCTGGTATCATCAAGTGAGGGTGAAGGAGTGCGATATTCCCAAGATGACCTACCGAACTAGATATGGGCATTACTAGTTTGTTGTGATGTCTTTTTGGTTGACCAATGCACCATCCATCTTCATGGACCTAATGAATAGGGTCTTCAAACCTACCTTGATTACTTTGTTTTGGTCTTCATTGATGATATTTTGGTGTATTCACATAGTAGGTAGGAGCATATGGGGCATTTGAGGGTTGTGTTGCTAAGATTGAGGGAGGAGAAATTATATGCCAAATATGATAAGTGTGATCTTTGGTTGAAGGAGGTCACATTCTTAGGTCATGTGGTGTCGGAGGATGGTATAAAAGTGGATCCTAAGAAAACTGATGTGATTAGAAATTGTCCTAGACCATTGACCCCGTCGAATACTAGGAGCTTCTTAGGCCTAGCGGGTTATAATAGAAAGTTTGTGAATGGGTTCTCCTCCATTGGTTCCCCTATGATAAAATTGACACAAAAGAAGGTTAAGATTGTGTTGACCTATAAGTGTGAGAGGAGCTTCCAAACATTGAAAGACAAGCATATGTCCGCTCTTATATTATCACTACTGGATGGGCTTGAGGGATTTATGGTGTATTGTGATGCTTCACAGGTTGGTTTAGGTTGTGTGTTGATGTAAAATGGTAAGGTCATAGCTTATGCTTCTAGAGAACTCAAGATATAATAAAGGAATTATCCAACTCGTGATCTTGAATTGGCCGCCTCAGTGTTTGTATTAAAGATTTGGCATCACTACTTGTATGGGGTGCATGTGGATGTGTTCACCGATCATAAGAGCCTCCAATATGTCTTCACTCAAAAAGATATCAACTTGAGGCAAAGGAGATGTTTAGAACTTCTTAAAGACTATGATATGAGTGTGCACTATCATCCAAGTAAGGCAAATGTGGTGGTGGATGCCTTGAGTAGGGTGTCTATGGGTAGCTTAGCCTATGTGTATAGTGGTGAAATAGAGATGGCTAGGGAGGTGCATCAATTGGTTAGATTGGGGGTTAGGATGGAGGAGGTTGGTGATGATGGTGTCGTTGTTGTTAATGGGTCTAGGTCTTCTTTGGTTGATGAGGTGATAGCAAAACAAGATCTTAACTCCTGCTCGCTTGAATTGCTTGGTGAATGAGGGCAAAGTAGAGGTTTTCTCCCAAGGGGGAGATGGGGCCCTTAGGTACCAAGGTAGGTTATGTGTGTCTTGCGTTGATGATTTGAGGGAGAAGATCCTTAATGAGGCCCACAATTCTTCTTATTCTATTCACCCTGGTTCAACCAAAATGCATAGGGACTTGAGAGATGTGTATTGGTGGGGCGGCATGAAGAAGGACATTACCAAATTCATTTGTGGTTGTCATAGTTGTCAACAAGTCAAAGCCTAACATCAAAGGTCAAGTGGCCTAACCCAAGACATACAGATTCCTACTTGGAAGTGGGAAGAGATTAATATAGATTTTGTGTTTGGGTTGCACAAGACTAGGAAGGGCTTCAATTCCATATGGGTGGTAGTTGATAGGATGATGAAATCGGCTCACTTTCTACCGGTTAAAATCATATATGGGACTGAAGAGTATGCAAGGTTGTACATCTATGAGTTAGTAAGGTTGCATGGGATTCCTCTTTCCATCATATCGAATCGTGGTTCACAATTCACTTCACACATTTAGAGGTCCTTTCAAAGGGGTGTTGGTATAAAAGTTCACCTTAGTACGGCCTTTCACCCCCAAACGGATGGCCAAGCCAAAAGAACCATTCAAACACTTGAGGATATGCAAAGGGCTTGTGTATTGGAGTTGAGGGGTAGTTGGGATGACCATCCTCCTTTGATTGAGTTTGCCTACAATAATAGCTATCATTCTAGCATTGGTATAGCTCCTTTTGAGGATCTTTATGGGGGATGTTGTAGATCACCGGTTGGTTGGTTTGAGGTTGGACAGGTGGCTTTATTGGGACCAGATCTGGTTATGGAGGCCCTTGAGAAGGTTAGGATGATTAGGCATAGGTTGAAGACAGCCCAAAGTCGTCAAAGATCCTATACCGATGTGAGAAGAAGAGACCTTGAATTCAAAATGGGTGATTAGGTTTATCTGAAAGTTTCTCCAATGACCTGTGTGGTCCGCTTTGGTAAAAAAGGGAAATTGATTCCAAGATATTTTGGTACTTATGAGGTTATGAGGAGGGTGGCAAGGTAGCTTATGAAATAAAGTTGCCTAGTGAAATGAATATCGTTCACTAGGTATTCCATGTCTGTATGTTTAGAAAATGTATTGGTGATCCTAATGCTATTATGTCTTTTAATGTTGTGGGTGTTGTTAAGGATAACTTAACTTATGAAGAGGTTCCGGGTCAAATTTTGGATAGGCAAGTAAAGATATTGAGGAACAAAGAGGTGGCATCCATTAAGGTCCTTTGGAGGAACCAACAAATTGAAAGTCCTACTTGGGAAGCCGAAGCGGACATGCAAAAGCAGTATCCTTATCTTTTCCACTCCACTCAAACCTAAGGTACCGATTCTAAGTCCCCTATGTGATTCAAGTCTTATGTTTTAGCCCCTATGTCATTCATATGCATTCATGATTAAGTTGGCAAGTTATGATGATTTTACACTTATGTTGAGATTTTGAAAATGGTATTTCAAATGTGATATTGCATTCTTGTTAGGGCTGATTTTTTTATAATCACTCTCATCTTGTACATCTCTTTTACATTCAGGGATGAATGTTCCCAATGGAGAGATATTGAAACAATCCTAAAAAGTGCCTGAAAATGTGTCTCGAAATGCCCAAAAATTTAAATTTCATTTATCTTAAAATTCGTTTGTTATTTCAAAAATCTAACTTCATATTCTTGTTCAAAGGGTCAAAATTAGGTGAAAGAGGGTCTAAACCCGAGTTCAGAGCGAAAGATTAGCAATTATGAAATCCAATGGTGCAATATCCATTGGGAAATCCAATGGGGATTATTTTCTTTAGTTCGATACAACACTTCTATGTCTTGGGCCTAAGTGTTCCCAAACGTGCTTTTACCCATACTTAGCCTAATTTCACCCTTGTATTATCCAAAACATTCCTCAATACTCACTCAGACATTTAGTCATATTTCCACTCCCAAATTCAAGTCCCAAACCATCATCCCAAGTTAAGGTTCTCCATCAAGGTTCTTCTTCAAGCTTCAAGTCTCCATCTCCAATCGTCACCAAGTTCATCTCTAAGATAAGGTATGTGTGTTTCTTACATGGTTTCCTTTCACCCATGATACCCAAGCCTCCTTTTACTGAAATTGCATGATTTAGAGTTGATTACGAATGGGTCTTGCTTATTATGAAATTCACTGCACACTATGTTAAAGCTATGTAAAGTTGTGACATTTTTGCTATATTTTGAGCTATAAACCTTGGATCTATTGTAAGATTTTGTAACACCCCACATCTTACAATACTAGTACTACACAAATGAAACATGATATGGTTTGATCAAATTAGCTCCCATTTTTAAAAGTGCTTGAATCTCAAGTTAGAGGGCGATATGTATGTCTAACGCTGAAGAGGGTCGAGTGTAAATAAGTTTTATGTCAAATTTAGGAGATCACGACCCTAAACAAAGTGGGAGAATTGAGGTGCTTGTAGGACTTAGGAAGGTAGCAGGTGAGTCACCTACTTGCTTAGCTTAAATTGCTAGCTAAACGGAGACGAGGACCGATGTCGAATTTGTCCAAGTCCGATTATGAATAAAGTCCGTGTTAAGGGTGTAACTTTAGACCATATTTAACTATCATAAATGGACAATAATTACATCCCAAGATGAATAATAAAAGGGCCCAAGTACATCAGAACCCACTTAACTAATTGGGCCCAAAATAAGTGAAGAGGAATTAAGGAAATGGGCAGCCAAGGCCCATCAACCTTGAGACCCATTTAAGCCCAAGTGTGAGGGATAAGCTATTCCATCACTAGATTATTAATATATACTAATGTGTGGTCAAAAGTGCAAAAGAAATTCGTCCAAAGGGACCCTTTAAAAGGCCTCAAAAGCAGCCCCTTAAGTCATTTCACTTGAAATAATTTTTCAGCTTTCCTAAAGAGTCTTGTCTTCCCTTTACTTCACTTCACAAGGCAGCCAATACAACCCTCTAGGGTTCTTGAAGGAAACCTG
This sequence comes from Solanum clarkiae, assembly GCA_011800125.2. Lineage (NCBI taxonomy): Eukaryota > Viridiplantae > Streptophyta > Magnoliopsida > Solanales > Solanaceae > Solanum > Solanum clarkiae. The sequence goes on from JAABOM020057597.1 coordinate 9,336, forward strand.
AATCTTGAAGGCTAAGGTAAGTGGAAATATCCATTTATTTGTTATAGTTATCACATGATAAATAAGAAATATATGCTAGTTATGCTTGCTGAAATTGTTGGACAGCATCTGTTCCAAAAGTTGTTGTACATTTTTCTTGTTTATTTGGATGCTTTTCTATTTTTGGTTGGATTAGTTATGAAGGGATGTTACTGTTCTTAATGATTATTGGTTCTAAAATGAAGTATAAAGGCTGGTGCACCATTTTTACAGTCCTCGAAAGTGAGTTCTTGTGTGATATTGTAATTGTGCTCATAATAGGAACTTGTGGGCTGATTGATTGAGGACTATGGTCTCACATCCTCTACCTATTTTGAGGAATACTTTTGAACTATTTTAGTAGTGGTTTTATGTGTATATATGGTGGGGACTATTTGGTAGTGGGGACTATTTGGTTAAAGTTGGAACAGGTTTAGAATTGCTGACGTCAAAATGTAGCGAAGGGATGTAACGTTATGCCGCCCATTTGTATGTTATGTAGAATTGTTATGTGTTGTGCCTTATGGGCTGTTATAGGACTTTTATGGAACTAAAATAGGCTGCACAGGATATGTATATTAGAACGTGTATTAGAAAATATGATTAGGGGCGAAAAGGTTGAAAGAATATGCTCGGGTTTATAATTATTTGCTTGCTGCCCGTATGTTGTTTTTTTATGATATTGGGCTGCCAAGATGCATGTATTAGATGCTAATGCTACTTTTATCACCTACTATGTTGTAGATAAATATTTTGAGGAAGGAAAGTTTATCTCGAGGTAATAGTGAGGTCATACAGCGAGGTATGTAAGGCTACTTGAGTTCATATTATTTGGCATGAAACATAGATCCCTCCTTGGCACACAAAGGAACTTACCAACTCCGACACAACTATTGGGTGTGTCTCCACTCTTTCACAGTTTTATATGCTCCCACGCATAGTCACCTTCAAATATGCATACATACGTGGATACCAAGTTACATGGGTTCTTGTTACTAAATAAAAGTTCATGAGTTATTTCATCTTATACACATTTCATTATTTGTGTAACATACACTTTTAATTGTCATCTTGTCTTGTATGGTTATCTACATGTCACATGCTACATCTACAGTCCTACAGCTCCAATATTGTGACCACCAAAAGAACCATCTAAAAGGTAATTGAAAGATAAAGTATATCGCTTATTGATGGGTGGTAACCCGAGGGGTGGAAGAATCACCTAGCTAGGGTCGATCCTATCATGGGGGTAGCCCAAAGGGTTAAAGGAAAAGCCTACCCAGGGCCGATCTCGATATAGATTTACCACTGATCAGCTGGTCATTTGTATTACTTGTTGGTGCACAAATTATACAATAAAGGTGAAGTAATAAGAAGAACATAAAGTATATGATCCCACAGTATAACTAAGGTAGTCTCTTATCCTACACCAGTACATAGTTTCATTTGAGTTGTTACTTCATATACAGTATTTCCTACCTTACATTTTCTATACATTATCCCGTACTGACTCCCATACTAGAGACTTGCATTTCATGCTGCAGGTACAGGTGTTAGTAGATTTCCCCAGTAGGAGTACAGGATTTCCAGCTGTTGTTACTAAGCTCCAGGTTGCTTCGGAGCTTTGCGTGTCTACAACTTATATTTTTGTGTTGTACAGTTAGTTGAGGTGGGGCCTGTGCTGAGCCTTATTAGATACTTTACTTTATTTAGAGGCTTTATAGATTATGTAAATTAAAGTGTGGTCATGTCTCGTACTTTAAACACCGTGGCCCCAATGGCGTAGCCATATGCATCTCCTTTTGGCTTGTTATCACTGTTTACTTTCTTAAAGGCATGTTGAACATAGGAATCCCTTATAATATGTATAGAAAGCGCATATATACGAGTTGGTTTCCCGGTCCTTATCAGCAATGGGTGCCAGTCCGCCTTAATGAGATTTTGGGCGTGACAGAAGTTATATTAAAGTGGGTCATCCTAGGGAGTCTACAATGTCGTATCTATGTAGAATCTTATTTATCGATGTGTTGTGCACCATATTTATAAGCAGGAGGCTATGTGGCATTTAGGAGTTGTTACTATCTTTTCATTTTTTAGATCGTTCCATAGAGCCAAGTGGAATAGGTGCATTATGTGCAACTCCTAAATTGTTTTATACAGCAAGTATGCCAGAAACCAGGCAAAACAAAGGTAAAGGGAAGGGAGTAGAAGTGGTGGTTGGTATACCCAGTCAGGTGAGACAACGAAATAAGGTTCAAGATGAGTCTCTATCACAGATATCTCTAACCCCTCCAGCTCCTGATGAACCCAAAAGTCGTGAAATTCCCCAGAACCACCTATTGATGCTACTGTACAAGATCTAGAAATGTAGTCCAACTATTGACTCATATAGTTGCTGGCCAAGGTCAAAGACAGGAAGGTCCAGTTATAGGTACAGGTGGTGCGAATAGGGCAGCTGGCACAAGGATACGTGATTTTCTTAATTTGGGCCCTCCATGCTTCACTGGGTCAGATCCTAATGAAGATCCCTAAGACTTTATTGATCAGATTCAACGCACTTTAGATGTTATTCATGTGAGTGGTACAGAAGTTGTCGTGTTAGCGACATATAGATTGAAGGATGTGGCTATATTGTGGTATGAAGCTTGGAAGCAATCTAAGGGTATAGATGCACCACCAACTACTTAGAAGGAGTACAAAGAGGCATTTCTTGACTATTACTTGCCATTAGAGATCCGAGATGCCCGTGCAGATTAGTTCTTGAATCTCTACCAAGGGAATATGAGTGTGAGGGAGCATAGCCATTAATTCAATTCCCTGGCCACGTATGCTTCTATTGTAGTTGCTACTATGGTAGATATAGTTCATTGATATGTGGATAGATTGGATACGTATCTAGTTAGAGATTGTAGCATTGTTTCCTTGAACAAAGACATGGATGTAGTGAGAATGCAAGCTTTTGCATAGAATTAGAGGATCAGAGGCAAAGTAGAAGGACACAAAAGTTAGAAAGGACACAGTCTAAGAGGGGCAGGTCTACAGGGTAGTTTACACCATCCCAAGGTGAGCGTAGGGCTTGATTTTCTAATAGACCTCCTAGGCCATCATCTTCCTACTCTGCAGTGAGTGCACCACCACAACTTCAAGGGTCTAGAAGCAATCACTTTGGTTAACGAGGTGAGGGACAAGGTGCGCAGACAACAGGATATTTGGCAGGCAAACAAATGACTCCTAGACAACCTTATAAATAGTGTAGAAGTCATTCAGGTATATGTCATGTTGGGACAGACTCTTGTTATTGGTGTGGTACACCAGGACATATGGTAAAAGATTGCCTGATGAGGCATATGGGTGATATAGCACAATCTACTGGGTCAACTGTCGCATCATCATTTTCAGTTCCTCCATTAAGTAAGGGTCAACGAGCATCTATGGGTCATGATAGAGGTGTTCGAGGGGAAGCTAGCTCTAGCGGAGTCCAGAATCGCACTTATGCTCTGGGGAGTCGGCAAAATTTGGAAGCTTCACCTAATGTGGTCGTAGGTATATTGTGCATCTTTTCACATAATGTATATGCATTAATTGACCCTGGGTCTAAACTATCATACATTACCCCACTAGTTGCTGGGAAGCTTAAGAGAACACCCAAATTATTAAACAATCCATTTGAAGTGTCTACACCAACCGTGAATCTATTATGCCTGGAAAGGTTTATTATGACTGTGTAGTAATTGTTTATGACCGTGACACATTGGCTGACCTTATTGAGCTAGAAATGGTGGAATTTGATGTTATAATGGGTATGGATTGGTTAGCTTCTTGCTATGTCACCGTGGATTAGAACTAAGACAGTGTGCTTCCACTTTCCAAATTAGGCAGTTCTTGAATGGAAAGGCAATGTTGGAGCGCCTAAGGGGAAGTTTATCTCTTATTTTTTGGATGGAAAGATGATACTCAAGGGGAATATATGTCATTTAGTTAGAGTGATGAATACGGAGGCAGAATCACCAACTCTTCAATCAGTTCCAGTAGTAAATGAATTTGTTGATGTGTTCCCCGAAGAATTTCCAAGCGTACCTCCAGAACGAGAAATAGATTTTTGTATTGACTTACTTCCAAGTACTCAACCTATTTCCATCCCTTCATATAGAATGGCCCCAGCAGAATTGCGTGAATTAAAAGAGCAGTTAAAAGACTTATTGGAGAAGGGTCTTATAAGACCTAGCATGTTCTCTTGGGGTACACCAGTGTTATTTGTACGCAAAAAGGATGGCACCTTGAGAATGTGTATCGACTATCGACAATTGAATAGGGTGACAAATAAGAATAAGTACCCCCCGCCAGGATTGATGATTTATTTGATCAGTTACAGGGTGCCAAATGTTTTTCAAAAATTGATTTGAGATCAGGTTATCACCAAGTGAGGGTGAAGGAGAAAGATATACCTAAGACTACTTTCAGAGCATGCTATGGTCACTTTGAATTTCTTGTTATGTCATTTGGGCTATAGTATTTATAGATGACATTTTTGTATACTCAAGATCAAAAGAGGACCACACAAATCACTTACGACAAGTGTTACAGGTTTTTCGTGATCAACAGTTGTATGCCAAATTTTCTAAATATGAATTTTGGCCAAAATCAGTGGCATTCTTGGGTCATATTGTGTCTGATGAGGGAATAAAGGTTGATGCACAAAAAATAGAGGTTGTGAAAGATTTTTCAAGGCCTACGACACCCACGAAAGTTCGGAGCTTTCTAGGGTTGGAAGGTTCTTACAGAAGGTTCGTTGAAGGTTTTTCTTCTATTTCTGCACCTCTAACAAAGTTGACACATAAAGCAACCAAGTTCTAATAGAATGATGCATATGAAAGGAGCTTCCAGGAGCTAAAAAATAAGCTAACTTCTGCATCTGTGCTAGTTATCCCAGAAGGCACCGAGGGGTTTGTAGTGTATTACGATGATTTAGAAGTTGGCTTAGGGTGTGTACTGACACAGAATGGTAGGGTAATTGCTTATGCATCTAGACAGCTATGACCACATGAGAAAAACTATTCAACACATGATCTTAAGCTAGTAGCGGTTATGTTTGCTCTGAAAATATAGCGCCAGTATTTGTATGGGGTTCACGTTGACATATATACTGATCATAAGAGCCTGCAATTCAATTTAAAGCAGAAAGACCTAAACTTAAGATAGCTGAGGTGGCTAGAGCTAATGAAGGATTATCACATTGATATACTTTACCACCCGGGGAAGGAAAATGTGGTACCCGATGCTCTGAGCCAAAAGGCAATCATGAATACTGGTGATTAAGCCGTGGTAGTCAAGGAGTGGATAAAGATCTACATCAACTAGCCAATTCGGGAGTTTGCCTTCTTGAAACTCCAAAGGAAGGGGTTATTATACATAATGCAGTTGCGTGTTCATTGGTAATGGAGATGAAAGAAAAACAGTTCGAGGATCCTTTTCTATGACAGCTTAAGGAAAAAGTGAGTCAAGGTACGATAAAGGGCTTTGACCTTACACAAAATGGAGTACTTTACTGCCAAAATAGATTATGTGTGCCTGA
>JAABOM020057598.1:0-14925 GCA_011800125.2 Solanum clarkiae
TATATATGTGTGTGTGTGTGTGTGTGTGTGTGTGTGTGTGTGTGTTGTTTTTGTGTTTTTCTCTACCTGTAGTTGGCAGGATTTTGGCCTATTTGGCCCTATAAGGCCTGGTTTACACTTATCTAGGACATATACACTTCGGTATACTACTATTAGTTATTTGGGTATTGGTTCTTCTTACCTAGAGCTGACGTTATTTGTTATTGTCTGGGGGAGGTGATAGTTATGCTTGGTTGAGTGGATCAGATGTCTATTCCTATTCTTCGATTCTTGGATGAAGTTCCCTGGGCTCCGAGATTAGGTGGCCACGTCCAAGAGTTCAAGTACTGGGTAATGATCCCCGTGCATCAAGTCAGAGTGGCCACATCCATGATTCTGAGGGCTGATCACCTATTGACAGTTTGGGTCGAGGACCTCATCGGTTACATTTTGGGTCTCAGACCCTGTTGGTTATATTAGGGGGATCCTTTATCCCACAAGGGACGCATCCCAATATATATTGAAGAGTCGAGGCCAAGTGTCACAGCCTGAAACGATATGATAATTTGGGTCAAGGACTTGGTTGACATATCGTATTTCACATCGAGGACCCAATTGATTATATGTAGATCCACACACCTATTCACTCCTTTATTGTGTGTGGGTGTACCCTTTGGGCTTATGAGGGCTCAGGGCATTTAACCTTAGATATTATGGCCTTACGCCTATATACAGCTTGATCCCTTTATCATCTGATAATGAGAGATTGGTTTTATGGTGATTCTGTTGGGTTCAGTGATGATTATGTCATTTAGATTATGTAGGGGCCTTGTTGGCATACAGACGCAGATATTAGGGACCACCCGTGTACAACACTATGTTTTGGTTTGGTAATTGTTGTGGTATGGTCCTACTCAGTCTTCATCAGTTAGTATTCTTGTACATCACTTGGGTTAGTTTAGTTGAGATAGGGGGATTCTTTCAGACATGCTTATTCCTTGATCTGAGTTTCAATTTGCTAGATTTGCTGCAGTTTTCTATATTTGAGATTTCTATATGTATAGGATCTCACTCACTTGTTCCTCTGATTGTGAAGTTTCTTTTGAAGAAGCAAAAAGGGTGTTGTCTTCCAGTCCTTCGGGACTATGTCCTTCTAACCTTGGGCCTAAAGACGTCTCTTTTGAGGCAAGAATACTTGCTCACATTATGTCAACTACTCTTCTGCCTAGGGCTGATTCATTCTCCACTCTGTCTATGCGTGATATTTTTTTACTTACTGTCTCCTCTCGAAAAAGAGTTTTAAACATTCTTTTTAAATTCTCAGCTACATGATTGACTCTATTATTGATCCTCTCAGTCTACCCTATGGAATTATCATCTCTCGAATTTTGGAAGCTAATCTGTTTTGTTTTGACAACATCCTTTCTATCTTTGTGAAGCAATGCTATAACTCTAGGGCTTTTGGGGGAATGGGATAAATTCTTTCCAGTGACTCTTGGATCTGTAAAACTGATGCATCTGCTGCTTCTCCTCATGATTCTCCAGATCCCTCTCCATCTAGTCCTGTACCCTCCTCTTCTCTGGATACAAAGATGTTTGAAGGAATTGCTCTCAAAAGTCCTGGTATGGATGCGAAGTTTGAAGCTCTTCAGGATCTCCTTCTCTCCAACCACTACAAAATTGACACTATTGCTGACTCAATTAAGAAGATTTGGGCCATTATTAAGGTAACTGGAGTGGATGTTGCAAATATTCGCTTAAAACTTGATAAAGTTATCAAGGAAGCTGTTAAAGTTGTTGAGAAGATCTAGACCAACTCCGTGCTCTGTCTACTTCCTTAACTAATCGTTTTGAGAATCTGAAGACTGCGCCTGTTAATACCCTGACCTACTTCCTTCATCCCGGGTGATAACTGCCCTAGTTTTCTTAACTGCTTTTACTTTTGACTGATGTAATCTGTGGTGATCTCTGGACACTAAAGTTTTTGCTATGCTCTCTATATGCTTGCCATTGTATCTTGTTTTCCTTTTTTATATTTTGCTATGTTGTTTCTTTTTTGCTGATGTCAAAGAAGGAGAATTGAGTAAGAGAATACAATTGATTAAGATGCAACCACTAGTCGACTACTACTGTACCATGCAAGAATTCAGGGAGAGCTCTACTACTATACAACCAGTCTGGGGGAGAAATCCTAGTCGACTTGAATTTCACGGAAGTTGACTACATCTATACAATTGTTGTCATCATCAAAAAGGGGGAGATTGTTGGTGCTAAATTGTTTTGACTGATGATTGCTCACAGGTAATGCATCAAAAAGGAAACAAATTTTCACAAGGAATAAAGTCAATCAAGACCTGTCCAATTGGATCATTGATAAGCAATCACTCTTACTCAAGAGAAATCTCAAGTGCAAAAGGAAATAAGGGAAGTTTCCTGTCACAAAAGGAAATGAGCATCTTCAGGTAAATGAATCTCGACACAAAAGGAAGAAGATTATTTAATGAAGATCAAGCAAATCGTCACTGAACTTTTTGTTTGTCCCCAAACTCCAAAAAGGAAGAGAGACTCTGATCAAGCTAATGAAGTTGTTTCTCTTTCTTTAAGTTTTGTAGAGATTAATTGCTGAACAACAGTGGAGCACATAGTGCACTATTTTGAAATGATGAAAGATTGTGGTTTGTCTTGAAAGTCTATGGGAAGTTGTCGACAGGAACATGAACGCTATTCTTCCCAATATTTTGTATAAGGCTGTGAGAAATATAACGTGGAAGAAAGAACTGTGTGACAATGTCTACTGAGAGTCCTTTTCTCTATATCTCATGTGTTTAGTTCTCTCTTTGATCATCAAACTAGATGCATCAAGGCAAGTGGTTATCAAGAACTGTGTGACAATGTCTACTGAGAGACCTTTTCTCTATATCTCATGTGTTTAGTTCTCTCTTTGATCATCAGAGTAGATGCATCAAGGCAAGTGGTTATCAACACAAGTTTCATCTGGCTAATTTCTTCAAACTTCAATTCTTTGAGCAACTGTTTGATCCAAACCATTCACACTTCAGAAATTACCAGAGTCATTGCCTGGTGGTTAGCTTTTGCACTAGACTAACCAAATCTTATCTTGTTTCTTGCTTTCCAAGATACTTCATTTTTGAGAATCGTAAGGTTATTTTTCTTTTCAAGATACTAGATTAACTCCAACAAGAATACGATATCAAGAAGTAGACTGTCAACCATAACGTTTTCCTGCCTAATCTGCATCTATGTATCCTGCAATTTGCTCATTGCCTAGATCCTCAAAAAGTATCCTTTTACCTTTACTGATTTTGCGTATCGAGGAATATGTACAACAACATCGTAATGACTATCACACAAGGATCCCATAAATTGAACTACAACACTTATCGGAAAGACAACAGGTCGAGTCATTATAAAGTAATTTACCTTAGTAACCAATGACTTATACCTTTCAGTATCATTATGAGGTGCCACTTATCCAGTAAAGCTTAAATTCATACCAATGGGAGTTGATGTGTCTAAAAACTATTGTTAATGTCTTCTCAAGAATGTTTTGAACATACTATGAGATGATACTTCCTGATATGAGTTGAGCAACACCTATACATAGGAAATGGTCCAGTCTGCCTGAATCTTTAGTCTGAAAATTCTTAGATATATGCTGCTTTAATTTAGTTATATCATCATTATCATTGTCCAAGATTATCATATTATAAACATAAACTTCCAATTTGAAGCAACATGTTGATAGGATGCTAATCGATCAACCTTACTGCTAGTTATACCAAATTTTTGATAACTGTGCTAAACTTACCTAACCATGCAATAAACTAGGTGGTTGGTTCATATACACTTCATCTATTGCTATGGAAAAAACATTCTTGATGTCCAACTTATAAAGAGGCCAAATGACAAACAACCATGGATATAAAACCGAATTAATGATGAAATTTTACACAAAGAGAGAATATGTCAAAATAATAAAATCCCAAAAAATTGAGTATAATCTTTGGCACTAGTGGCGCCTTAAGTCGACCAATGTTACCACAGGACCATCTTTATAGTTGAGTTAAATGAAAGTCAAGGAATAAGTTCCCAAGTATTACAAGAGTGTAAAGAAAATAGCTCCTCAGTCAGAGTTTTTGTCCTTGTCCGAGAAGAGAGAGAGTTATACCTGTAGACTTAGTGTTACTCAAGGGCGGAGCCACCTTGTGCTCATCAGCTTCATCGGAACCCCTTTGGCAGAAAAATATACTATTTATAACATAGTTAATATAATTTTTAATGTATATATAGTAGATGTAGAACCCCCTCTGGCTAGTTCATGTATCTACTTCTAGTCTTCTACAGATTTTGAACCCTTTTATTGAAAATCCTGATTCAGCCACTGGGGACACTAATAGAAGACAACGACGAGACGAAAACATAATGTTGATAGACTATGACATCTCAAACAAATATAATTGGGACAAGGAATAAGAGTGGAGAAAATATCGTTTCATAGGGCAATATAGGAATAGGAGAAGACAAGTCTACTATAGGCGCAATATTAAATTCAATGCGTATTTGAAGCTGATGTGGAGAGTGGAGTTGGAATATTGGTGGAGGTGATAAAGGAGGAGTACCCGTAGGTGGTGATGTTGATGAAGAAGGGATGTTGATAGGATTCCTAAGCAATTTGTTGGATTTAGTGGAAACCTAAAAATTTGTAATAAATTATTGTAAAGCTAATGCTTTTTGAAAACAATCATGGTTTCATTTTGTGTAGACTCTTGTTACTTCCTGGAAAAAAATTGATTTGTCCCTTGATTATTCACCTAGTATTGATGATTGTACGACTTGAATCAAGTTTTACCCAATCCAATAGACCTTTGAAATTGTTCGCACCTGGTGGGTTTCAAAGTTGAGACAACGAAAGGGAGAAAACCCCAAGGCTCAAATCAATTGTGTCATGACCCAGACCTAGGGTCTAGGAGTGACATGGAGAATGGGAACCCGAGACTCCCCAAACAAGCCTCAAAGTACCCAAATTCACGTCATTGGTTCGTAAGCTTATTCAAATAGTAAACACATAATTCCAAGGGGCGGAGAAAGTAGGACTCATGCTATGGCTATCATAAGGAAATAGATTAACATGGATTCACATAACAAATAGCACAAAAAGACTAAGGGGCGGTTAAGTATGACTCGCGCTATGGGGCAGTTCGGGACTTAGTATCTTTCGCATCATATATTGTAATCAAGTCATAAGACTCATAGCCAAATCACATAACAATATCCAATAGGTAACAAAGCCACAACATAATTCCCAATCATAGCACTTAGCATATAAATGTAAAGGGAGTTTACAAGATGTCCAACAATGCCTCTACTTATAAGATGGGTCGAGGGCCAAGACATGTCCCGGGCTCACCCTCAAAGTACGTAAGGCAGATAAAATAACTCTAGGTTGAAGGATGGTGGGTTGTCCTTGGAAGACAAGACTCACTACAACAAGCAAACTTGAGATCTGAGCTCGATGTCATACGATGGATGATCAAAACCCTCGGTCCCTACATGGTGAGATCATGTAGGCAAAAGTATATGTTAGTACGTTTGAATGTACTAAGTTTGTGGGATGCAATGCATATGACTTACCGAACTTGCACTTCATTGTTTGATGACAAAAGCACATAATATATAAAGGTTCTTATATCAAGAGAATAGTATACAATATGCCATAAAACCAATGATGCATGAAATGCAATGCTCATATATAGTGGGTATGTGACATCAACTGGCTTGAGTAAGACCAAGCGAGCTAATACTTGAAATCCCGATAAAATCCCCTCATTCGTAAAGAGGTGGTATACTTGCAAAAGGTAAACCTTACTTCACCTTACGAACAACCCTATTTCGTATGAAGCAACCTTCCTTACGGGCAACCCCATTAAGGATAGGATTTCCACATATATTATATCATATCATACTTCACCTTATGGGCAATCCTATTTCGTATGAAGCATACTTCCTCACGGGAAACCCCATTTCGAATAGGATTTTCATAGCTATACTAGGAACATAGTTTAAGGAAAGAAAAGGAACCCTCAATCCATTGGTGATAAGTCATAATCCAACAAGAATACATATATGTATACATATACATGCTTTCAAGAGAGTTAATGCTCATTTCTAAATCATCTCAATACACTTTTAGGCTTAAAAGCCAAACACCATTCATAACAATTCATACTTAGGCTGAAATACCAAATCAGAGCTTATAGTCATGATACTCACGTATGTGAATAGCTCATTCAGATATACGAAATGGTGCAAGCACCTAAAAATGCTCAAAGTTTAATAATCATAGATTTATGTGATCACATCTTTGTCACAACCAATATAATATCATAATCATATCATAAAACATAAATAGGCTTAACCCACCAGTTAATTTCGATAAATTCCAATGTTCATGAATGCATATGCCATGAATGATGCGAGAATAGCATGGGTAATTGAGATTCAATCTAAAAGCAACAATAAAATATGAAATTAAAGTGAATCTACAATTAAATCTACATTTAAATCATAATATACATCACCCATGCACAAATCAAACTTTAAAGGGGACATCCACTTTCGTATCTTCATAATCTCAACGCAAACCATTATAGGGCTTAAAGTAACTTAAAACCATAAATAAAGTATATCCCACACATCTATTGAATTTAATAAATTATAACAAAGAAAACCCATATTTAAAGTAAGCTTAAATTTGGGAAAGTTTACTTGAAAAGAATTGAGCTTTCCTTGAATTCCTAAGTTGAAACCCACAAGAGTTCTTTGACAATGTTTTGAGAGAGTTTTAAAATATGGGAGTTTATATTGAATGTTAGGAATAGAGTTTAGGTCATTAGGAAGTCTTTAGATAACATAGGAAGTCCCGAAAGACAATTAAAATGAACCAAATTTATGAAAATGCCATTAATGATACAGATAGAGAAATTGTTCGTCACCACTTCAAGGAAGGATACATGGGCCGTGTGACACTACATGGTTTGTGTACAATGCCCGTGAACCAACAGTTCGATAAATTATCATTTGACGAAGATTGGAACCATAATCCAACACTTAGAAATTTTTTGACGACAAAGTTAGCCACATGGATGGACCACAGGCCCATGTGAAGCTACACAGGTCGTGTAGGTGCCCATATCACCACACTTGGAAAAATTCTCAGGATGAGTTACTAGACAGTAATTTATAATTAGAGTAATTTTCATTTTAGAAGCTATACGATTAGCCATACACCCTGTGAAGCTTCGCACGGTGCATGAAGGTGGCCGTGTGGCCACACTTTATTCCAAACTGAGGGTTTACAAGCCTAAGGCCACCACACGACCCTCCAGATGGTCCGTGAAGTGTCACACGACCCATATGGGGTCCATGTGTAACGTGACTTAGCATGAAACTCCTCACCAAGGCCATCATATAAATTTTGAGGCCAAATGTCCCTCCACTGGAGGCCACTAGGCTGTGTGACCTCACACGGACCGTGTGGTCTCCCTTGAAGTGTCGCCTAGTCTAAAACTCCCCGAAATTGAAATTTCAAGCTCCAACAAAGTCGTACAATGTTTGGTTCATTACATCATCTCGCCCTTGGGAGCATTCATCCCTGGATGAGCAAAAACAAGCCTTGAAAGGCTTGACTTAGAACATGGAACTTGAAAACACAAGATACAATGCATAATTTATCATTTGAAAATCATAAGGTCATTAAAACTCTCCTAAACGTATTTAAGTCATTCAGAACTTCTTAAAAGTCATATTTGTGTACATATATGCATGTCATGTCATGAAACTCAAGAGTAAAAGGATTAGGACCACTTAGAAGAGGAAGAACCTAATACCTTAAGCTTGAGCAGATTGGAAAAGATGTGGATATCGTATCACCATGTCCAACTCCACCTCCCATGTAGCACTCTCCACGTGTTGATTTCTCCAAAGTTCCTTTACCGAAGCTACATCCTTGTTACGAAGTCATTTCACTTGTCTATCGAAAATCTCTACTGCAACTTCCTTATTAGACAATTTCTCCTCGACCTCAACATCTTCCAAGGGAACAAAAGTACTAGCATCACCAACAATCTTTGTCAACACAGACACATGAAAGACCGGGTGGATAGAGCTCAAATCCAGAGGCAACTCCAATGTATTATCCACATTCCCTATTCTCTCCATAATCTCATAAGGGCCTACATACTAGGGACTTAGCTTGCCCCTTTTGCCAAAATGCATCACTCCCTTTATAGGTGAGACTTTCACAAACATCAAATCCCCAATGTGAAACTCAAGATCCCTCTTCCTAACATCAGAATAGGACTTTTGGTGAACTTGGGCCGTCTTCAACCTCTTCCTAATTAACTTTACTTTATCCATGGCCTCCTACACCAAACTCGGGCCAATCAATGCCATCTCTCCCAACTTAAACCACCCTACCGATGACCTACACCTTCTCCAATACAAGGCCTCAAACAGTGCCATACAAAAGCCAGCATGTAATCTATTATTATAGGCAAGCTGAATGAGTGAAAAATGCTCATCTTAGTCACCCTTGAATTCCAACACACAAGCCTTCAACATATCCTCCAAGGTTTGAATTGTCCTCTCGGCTTGCCCATCGGTTAGAGGATGAAAGGTGGTGCTCAACTTAACCTTAGTACCAAGTCCTTTTTGGAATGACCTCCAAAAGTGAGAAGTGAATTAGGTACCACGACCCAATATGATATTATAAGGAAGGGGATTAACATAGATTCACATAACACATAGCACATAAAGACTAAGGGGCAGGTATTATGACTCATGCATGGGGCAATTTGGGACTTGGGATCTTTCACATCATATCATGTAATCAGGTCATAAGACTCAAAGCCAAATCACGCAACGATATCCAATAGGTAACCTAGCCATAATATAATCCCCAATCGTAGCACATAGCACATAAACACAGAGGAAGCTTACAAGATGTCCAACAATGCGTCTACTTATAAGATAGGTGGGGGGCAAAGACATGTCCCAGGCTCACCCTCAAAGTAATTAAGATAGATAAAAGAACTCTAGGTAGAAGGATGGTGGGTTGTCTTGGAATATAAGACTTACCACAACAAGCAAACTTGACATCCTAGCTAGGCATCATACGATGCATGATCAAAACCCTCGCTCCCTATATGGTGAGATCATGTAAGAAAAAGTATGCGTTAGTACGTTTGAATGTACTAAATATGCGGGATGCAATGCATATGACTTATCAAACCTGCACTTCAGTGTTAGATGACAAGGGAACATAGTACAGAAAGGATAATATATCAAGAGAGTAGTATACAATATGCCATAAAATCAATGATGCCTGAAATGCAATTCTTATATATAGTGGGGATGTGACCTCGGACATGAGTAAGACCAAGCGAGTTATTACTTGGAATCCCAATGAAATTCCCTCATCGGTAAAGAGGTAGTCTACCTGCCAAAGGTAAACCATACTTCACCTTACGGGCAACCTCATTTCGTATGAAGCAACCTTCCCAACATGCAACCCCATTTCGGATAGGATTTCCACATATAGAATATCCTATCATATCATACTTCACCTTATGGTAAACCCTATTTCGTATGAAGTAACCTTATGGGCAACCCCATTTTGGATAGGATTTTGATACCTACGCCAAGCACATAGGTTAAGGAAAGAGAGGGAACCCTCAACCCATCGGTGCTAATTCGTCATCCCATGAGAATATTTATACGTGTGTATATATATATACTTGCTTTCAAGAGAGTCAATGGTCATTTCTAAGTCATCTCAATGGAACCTTAGGCTTAAAAGCTAAGAACTATTCATCAATTCATACTTAGGCTCAAATGACAAACCATAACTTATTGTAATAATACTCACGCATATGAATAGCTCATTCACATATACAAAATTGTACAA
Organism: Solanum clarkiae; assembly: GCA_011800125.2. NCBI lineage: Eukaryota > Viridiplantae > Streptophyta > Magnoliopsida > Solanales > Solanaceae > Solanum > Solanum clarkiae. Next base: position 9,965 of record JAABOM020057598.1, read on the forward strand.
GCACCCAAAATTCTTAAAGAGACATAATCATAGACATTTATGTGATCATATCCTTGTTATAACCAATGTCATATCATAATCATTTCATAAAACATAAATAGGCTTCACCCACTTCATCATTTCCATAAATTCCAATGTTCATGAATGCATATGCCATGAATGATGTGAGAATAGTATGAGTAATTGAGACTCAGTCTAAAATCAATAATAAAATATGAAATTGAAGTAAATCTATAAGTAAATCCATATTTAAATAATAATATAGATCACCCATGCACAAATTACACTTTAAAGGAGACATGCACTTTCATATGTTTATAATCTCAGTGCAAACCATCATATTAGGGCTTAAAGTAACTTAAAACCATAAATAAAGTACAACCCACACATCAATTAAATTAATAAATCATAACAAAGAAAACCTATATTTAAAGTAAGCTTAAGTGTAGGAAAAATTACTTGAAAAGAGTTTGGTCTCCTTGGTTGGAAGGAACCAATGATCAAAACCCACATATCTTCACCAAATGAAGAAGTCCCAAGAGAAATTTGAAGAAAAATTGAGTTTTCCTTGAATTCCCAAGTTGAAATCCACAAGAGTTCTTTGAGAATGTTTTGAGAGAGTTTTAAAATGTGAGGAGTGAATTTTGAATGTTGGGAATAGAGTTTAGGTAATTAGGAAGTTTTTAGAAAGCATAGGAATTCCCAAAAGACCATTAGGATATACCGAATTTAAGAAAATGTCATTAATGAAATGAATAGAAAAATTGGTTATCACCACTTCAAGGAAGGGTACACGGGCTATGTGACACTACATGGTCCACTACAGTGCCTATGAACCAACACTTTGACAAATTATCATTTGATGAATGTCCGAAACCATAATCCAACACTTAGGAAATTTTTTGACGAAAAGGTTAGCCACATGGATGGGCCACACGGCCCGTGTGAAGCTACACAGGTTGTGTACGTTCCCGTATCAACACACTTGGAAAAATTCTTACGACGAGTTATGAGAAGGTGATTTATAGTTAGAAAAATTTTCATTCTGAAAGCTATACAGTTGGCCATACGCCCGTGAACCTTCACCCGGCTCGTGAAGGTGGCTGTGTGACCGTACTTTGTTCCAAACGGAAGGTTTACAAGCATAAGGCCACCATACGGCCTTCTACATGGTTCGTGAAGTGTCAAACAGCCTGTGTGCGGTCCAAGTGTGACCTCACATGGACTGTGACGTCTCCCTTTAAGCGTAGCCTTGGTAAAAAACTCCTAGAAATTGAAATTTGAGGCTCCAACGAAGTCGTACAACGTCCAGGTCATGACAAATTTCCACCAGGCCAACCCCTGAGGGTTACTTTGTGCACTGTTATGAAGCTAATTAAGAATGATTTTTCATTTTTGGTTCTTTCTTCTCATAATATATTTAAGATTTTTTAGTGTCAAACAACAAGTTTCTAATTGTCATAGTTTTTTGCCTTTTGGGCATGATAGCATTTATTTCTCTTTAAGAAAATAATTTACATTTATTTTTGAAGTAGATTATTAGATTTCCAGGGTACCAAAAGCATAATTTTGGATTTATGTCAAACTATATTAACTCATCTCTTGATTTCATCTTCTAGAACTTTGTTGCTATGGTTCAAATTGTAGAGAAACTTGCATCTTCTAAGTCAACAACTCTACCATGTCACCTGGATAGCTGAGGTACCATGACGCATGAAGCTAATAGATAGGGAGGGTTATTATTTTTTTGATCCACAGTTCCATTTCATGAAGGTCCAGTTGCGATTTCCTTGCAAAAATATCTATCAAGTACTTTGTCAATAAAGGATCTCTTGTACTCCATCACGAGGCAAACTGGTTCTGCAGCTTTACGATTTCAATCTTTTTATGCTGTAAATGATTTATAAGTTCCCTATAGGGTAGAAATGAAATTACTCATGACTGTACGTTACTTGATGGAAAATCAATTACTGGGTGAACCAGAGACACAAGTGAGTAGGACTCTTTACCTTATCTAAGATTTGATGACAATTAATGGATTCTCTGTTACAGAGGTATGTCATGGGTTACACATTTATTAGCCAAAATGACGTGAACTAACCTATTGTGATTTGTATTTTGCATGGCTCTTATCATACAAGGATGAGATGCAGATATGGAGGGTACAGTAGCCACAATCAGCTTTTTCCAAAAGTCCCTAAACCCTAAACTTGATAAACCTGAACCCTGATCCCTAAACGCTGAACCCTAACCCTAAACATGAACCTTAAAAAACATGAAACTTAACCCTAAACCCTAAAAACCTATTTTGGAAAAGGATGATTTTGGCCACAGTACCCTCCATATTTGCATCTCATCCTTGTATGATAAGAGCCACGATAAATACAAATCACAAAAAGGTAGTTCATGCCATTTTGGTTGATAAATATGTAAGCCATGACATACCTCTGTAATAGAGAATCCATTAATTGATATCACATCATAGATGAGGTAAATAGTCCTCTACACTTGTGTCTCTAGCTCACTCAGTAATCAATTCTCCAACAAGTAACATGCAGGCACAAGTAATTTCATCTCTACCCTACAGGGAACTTGTAAATCTTCTAAAGTAGAAAAAGAGTGAAATCGTAAAGCTGTAGAACCAGTTTCCTAGTGATGGATTACAAGAGGCCCTTTATAGATAAAGTACCTGATAGATATTTTTGCAAGGAAATTGCAACTGGACCTTCATGAAATAGAACTGTGAATCAACAAAATAACAACCCTCCCTGTAAATTAGCATCATGCGTCGTGGCACCTCAACAATCCAGGTGACATGGTAGAGTTGCTGGCATAGAAAATGCAATTTGTCCCTACAATTTGAAGCAAAGCAACAAAGTTCGAGAAGATAAAATCAAGAAATGAGTTAATACAGTTTGACATAAATCCAAAATTATTCTTTCAGTATCTGGAAATCTAATAATCAACTTCAGAAATAAATGTACATTACTTTCTTAAAGAGAAATAAGTGTTATCATGCCCAAAAGGAAAAAAAAACTATGACACTTAGGCACTCGTTATTTGCCTGTTAAAAATATTAAATATATTACGAGAATAAAGAACAAAAAATGAAAAATAATTCTTAATTAGCTTCATAATAGTGCATAAAGTAACCATCAGGGGTTGGCCTGGTAGCAATTGACTTGAGCATTGGGGTTGCTCCCTTTCAAGGTCTCAAATTCAAGCCCACTAGGTGCAAACAATTTCCGAGGGCCATCAGACTTGGTAAAACCTAAATTAACCATGGTGCACTTGCGGAAAAATCCTTGCCCAGGGCCTGTGCACCCGAAGAATTAGTTGGGGCTCAAAGAGACTCAGACACCTAGTGCAAATCAAATAAAAAAAGTAAATTTGCTATCTTAACTTAATGGAAGTCTCATCCACCAACACCTCACCCTCCTCATCCTTGATGCACTTCACTTGGTTCAAGCCACGAGTTTTGCTCTCTCTCTCTCTCTTTTGAGAGCCTATACAATCTCTTACCCCGTTATCTCTTAGCTCCACATACAAGCACTGAAACACTAATGTCTTAGCACTTGTCACCGCTATCTTAGCTTCTGTCTTCACCGTCTTATGGATATCTTTAAGTCTCGTTTTTCATCCTCATCTCTACACTCTAACCACTTTGTATATGTAATTTTCTTGGCTTTCACTTTGCCTTGAACTTCTCCATTCCAACACTAATCACCTTGACATCCACCAAAGGTCCCTCTCGAAACTCCTAATATCTAGGTAGCTTTTTTCCTAATACAACCAACTGTAGTGTCCCACATGGTGTTCACATCTTCGCTACTATTCCAAGCCCCTAAGCCACTTAACGTTTCTCCCATCTCCCGACAAAGGGCACGAGTCAGGCCTCCCCATCTAATCCTCAGTTGGGCGTAAATAACCTTCTTCTTCTTTTCCCTCTGAATCTCTAAATCCATTAGTAGAAGCCTATACTGTGTGGAAATAGTTTTACTCGAAATGACCTTGTAATTCTTTCAAACACTTCTATTTCCCTTTTGGAGGAGTAGGTAATCAATCTGAGTCTTAACTACCATACTATGATAGATAATCAAATGATTTTCCCTCTTTGGTAAGTATGAGTTAGCAATAACCAAATCAAAGGCTTTGGAAAAATCCAAGATGGATGTTCCCCCTCTGTTCCTATACCCAAAACAAAAGCCTCTATGAATATCGTCGAACCCACTAGAAGTTGCACTATATGCCCATTAAAATCTCTCCAAATAAAGAATTTTTTGTGTTCGGGATAGCTCTCACAACCTTATCCAAATCTTCCCAAAAGAGCATTTTGACTTTCTTATCCAGGTGTCACGACCCAAAATCGGATCGCAACTATAGAAAAATAAAGTAAATCTAAAACAATCACGACATAGCATAGATAGTCCCAAAACTTGGATTTATGAGTTCAAGAGCATCTAGATGTAATAACAAGAGTAAATACAAATGTCTCAAAATGTAATATAAATATGGTATGTCTGATAAATAGTCCGGAAGGAAAGTACATAAAAAGAGTCTGAAAGATCCATGACGACTCGAATCCTGAGCATCGCCGCTAAGATCTGGATGACTGGAGAAAAACTCTAGTAGAATGAATCAAATACCTTGTCCGAGTCTCTGTGCATAATCTACAGGGAGAAAACAAAGTAGAGGTGAGTATATCGCTATGTACCTAGTAGGTTCTACCGATTGGGTAAGAGAAATAGAACAAGTATGTAATTAACGAAAAATCCTAGCACCTGTATCAAAATAGTTAGTACATAATATAATAAATTCATAAATAATGGCAATTATAGATGCTAATTCCATCCATTGATGAGATGCATAAATTTAATGGCGTCACAAGCCATGCATGATATGAAATGTCGAATGTCGGGGGGGAGGGGGGGCGATGTACATATCTGCCGAGACGAAGCTAC
>JAABOM020057599.1:0-14924 GCA_011800125.2 Solanum clarkiae
TTCGGCAGAATTTGGTGAACTAACTTTGGGATCTTCGTGGTTTAAGATTAACTCAAATGCCCTATCGGCATGAGTCATGGCCCCGGGGTGGGGTCGTGACACTAACCATAAACGATGGATACTAGCATTGTGCGTATCGACCCGTGCAGTGTTGTACCTAACGCGTTAAGTATCCCGCCTAGGGTGTACGTTCACAAGAATGAGACTCAAAGGAATTGACGGGGGCCCGTACAAGCGGTGGAGCATGTGGTTTAATTCAATGCAAAGTGAAGAACCTTACCAGGGCTTGACATGCCGCGAATCCTCTTGAAAGAGAAGGGTGCCTTCAGGAACGCGGACATAGGTGGTGCATGGTTGTCGTCAGCTCGTGCGGTAAGGTGTTGGGTTAAGTCCCACAATGAGCGTAACTCTCATGTTTAGTTGCCATCGTTGAGTTTGGAACCCTGAACAGACTGTCGGTGATAAGCCGGAGGAAGGTGAGGATGACGTCAAGTCATCATGCCCCTTATGCCCTGGGAAACACACATGCTACAGTGGCCGGGACAAAGGGTCGCAATCCCACGATAGTGAGCTAACCCCAAAAACCCGTCCACAGTTTGGATTGCAGGCTACAACTCGCTTGCATGAAGCCGGAATCGCTAGTAATCACCGGTTAGCCATATGATAGTGAATTCATTCCCGGGCCTTGTACACACCGCCTATCACACTATGGGAGCTGGCCATGTTCGAAGTCGTTTCCTTAATCGCAAGGAGGGGGATGCCGAAGGCAGGGCCAGTGATTGGAGTGAAGTCATAACAACGTAGCCGTACTGGAAGGTGCAGATGGATCTCCTCCTTTTCAAGGAGAGCTAATGCTTGTTGGGTATTTTAGTTTGACACTGCTTCACACCCCCAAAAAAAAGAAAGGAGCTACGTCTGAGTTAAACTTGGAGATAGATGTCTTCTTTCCTTTCTCGACAGTGAAGTAAGACCAAGCTTATGAGCTTATTATCCTAGGTCGGAACAAGTTGATAGGACCCCTTTTTTTACGTCCCTATGTTCCCCCTGTGTGGAGACATGGGGGCGAAAAAAGGAAAGAGAGGGATGGGATTTCTCTCGCTTTTGTCGTAGTGGGCCCCTAGAGGGAGGCTCGAACGACTGGCTATTAGCTTAGTGGTAGAGTGCACCCCTAATAATTGCATCGTTGTGCTTGGGCTGTGAGGACTCTCAGCCACACGGATAGTTCATTTTGCTCATCAGCGCCTGACCCTGAGATGTGGATCATCCAAGGCACATTAGCATGGCGTACTCCTCCCATAGGAGTTTGCTGCTAGGTATTTGACCAAATAAGATAGTCCAGTTCCTATAGAACCTATCACTAAAATACCCCTAGAGGGGGATAAGGCTAAGCAGAGCGAAAAGGGTTTTCCATGAGATGGGAAATGAAAACTATTTTCCCTATACGAAATTTGTGAATAAGTGATTATCTGATAATGAGCAAGGAATATCCGTCTTTCTGCTAAACAATATGGATTGAACTTATAATTCATTAGATGCTTTTTATGAATGTCAACTAAGTATCGTAAGTAAATTGCTCCCGGTTATATATATATATATATATATATATATTAAAATTACTAACATCCTTATATGTATCTTGTCCTAATAGGATGAAAAAAATACTTTATTTTATCTTCTACCAATCCTTTGAAGTTCTTTAAGGTCACAAGTTCAAACCATAAAATTTTGTATCAGGCTAGACTTGAGACCCTGTATGAACAAAGAATGTTCCGTGCACCGAGCTATTTTTTTTAAATTGATCTATGTTGCATTATCACTAGTGTTAATTTTTTTTCCAGCCATATATCTAAGCTAATTTAAAGTGCCCATGCTTATTTGTTTCTTCTTGATTCTGGTAAGTTTTCTAGTGCTAAATTATTTATAAGTTAATTTAATATTTAAGCAAAAAAATCTAGTTAAATTAATTATTATTATTATTATTATTTGAATATTTTGTCACATGTAGTCACTCATAATGCTATTGGTACCTGCTATATTGATACACTTTTGGGTCAATAAGGTCATAATAATTGAACGCGAGATGAAGGTACTATCTCACATCTATTGATTATCTTTAGTTTAATCAGTCGAATGAACAACTATTTAGGTTGATCTTTTTGTATGGTTGATTTTCAGGTTTATAATGTACAACATGTTTTGCAAAGAGATTACCACAAGAACATTAAATTTGGATTTATGTTAATTATATTAATGATGGTTGCTTTGGCTATTCTGATAGTTATTTTTATTATACTAACAATAAGACCACCAAGAAGAGAAATGTATTTGTGTTCTGCAATTATAAAACAAATGGATGCAAATCAACAAGCTGAGAGGAAGAGTGTGAACAAAAGGAATGTATCTTCCCACGCAAATCTTGATGTTAGAGCTTCTCTTGCTGGAATCAGTGGATTGATTTGGATGTTTCGCGTCCAGGCTTCACCTGGATAGGAATTGGTGAAGTATTTGGATCATATGGAGTCTTGGAAGAACGATATTTTAGGCTATTGTTTTGTTAACTCAATCAGATTAAACTTATATACTCCAGCAATCGAAATGTTAACACCAAAGTATTTGGATCAGATCTTTTAGGCTGGTGTTTTATTAGTTTAGTCGAATTTAAAGTATTTGGATCATATAGAATCTTGCAAGAACGATCTTTTAGGTTAGTGTTTTGTTAGCTCAGTCAGATTTAACTTGTATACTCTAACAATATAAACGTTAATACCAAAGTATGTGGATCATATGGAATCTTGCAAGAATTATCTTTTAGGTTAGTGTTTTGTTAGCTCAATCCGATTTAACTTGTATACTCTGACAATGCAAACGTTAATACCAAGGTATTTGGATTATATCGGGAATCTTTCAAGAACGATTTTTTAGTTTAGTGTTTTGTTAGTTCAATTGGATATAACTTGTGTTCTTTCATAATCTAACATAGCGTTTATAGTACCAAAGTATTTGGATCATATGGAATCTTGCAAGAACAATCTTTTAGGTTAGTGTTCTGTTAGCTCAATCGGATTTAACTTGTATATTCTAGCAATCTAAAAGAAATGTTTACAGTACCAAAGTATTTGGATCATTTGGAATCTTGCAAAAATGATCTTTTTGAGTAGTGTTTTAGACCAATTGGATATAATTTGTATACACTAATCTACAAAACCGTCTATAGTAGTTGAGTTGATATGACGATGAGGCCAGGTGGTTCTCTTGGGGAATCAACAATAGTTCTTCAAGTGTCGGCCACGCCAAGGGTACCCTCATAAAGCATGATAATTGCCAGGGTAAAGGACGAATCAATCAATAATGGATCCAATAATCAATCAAATCCTCTATTGTATCAGGGACTTATCAAAGAGGAAACATCTAACATAATGGTTTCAATCCTCTCATATATTTGACAACATAGTAATAAGTTTGAATTGGACTATACTCTCACTCAGTTCGGCGCTCGATACTCCTCCCAAGACTCAATGCTCATAAAACAATCAATCCAATCAATGAAACTCATAAGTAATCTTATCAATTCATTAATTTTGTCACAATCAGGCCTTTTAGCCTATCAACCATCCAAACAAAATTCTCAATCACATCTTTCAAGAGTGATTTAGATAATCATTTAAGAGGACATCAATTTAGACCAATCATTTGAGTTTAATTTTATGAGGAATCATGGGACCATCCAATTCTATAACCACATTCACATCACAGTCATAATCAACATTCATCATGTAAAGACTCTAGACTCATCCCCTGTGTTCAATCATGCAATTTCATCAAATAGTATCTAGGGTTTATAAATAAATAAATAAATAAATATACACACACACCCCAATCATTTGAGTTTAATTTATAAGGACTCATGGGACCATCAGTTCTATCACCACATTCACATCATAATCACAATCAACATTCATCATGTAAAGGCTCTAGACTCATCTCCTAGGTTCAATCATGCAATTTTATCAAATAGTATCTAAGGTTTATATATATATACATTTCAAAAAAATTCTAAAAAAAACCTTCATAGAGATTCAATCCTTTTATAATCAACCTATCACATCTCATCAAAGTTACATTCATATTTAATACTATTCACATTCATAGGTTCCACAATTCATGCTTCTATTCCCAATTAATGCATCTAGTCATTCAAATTTAAGAGACAATATAGCCAGCGTTTATTTAGTAAAAGATGCAATTCATGTATTCAAGAAATCAACTCACGATGATTATCAATCATTTAATATCATATAAGAATATTCACGAGTTTTAGAAAAAATCTCAAGAAAACATTCGTGGAAGGCTAAATCATTCACAATTGAATTAATTCGGGTTATGGGGCACATGGAAGAACTTTTTCTATGTTTTAGATAGCCTTACATACCTGGAAGAGAAAAATCTCTTGAAGAAACCTTTGGTTTGGACTTATAGATTGAGATTGAGAAACTCATCTATGAAGTTCTTGGATATGAAGTTTGAAAAAGAATCTTGATTCAAAACCCTAGGTTCTTGAGAGAATCTTGAACTTGGAGCCTTTAGATTTTGTGAATTTGGAGAAATTTATTTCTTGAAGTTCTTGATCTTTGGGAGAAGAAAAATTAGGGATCTTGGGAGTTACTATATGTATAATGATGCTATTAGGTTACAAAATGGGCTTTGGAAAGTTAATTAAGGATAAAAGGTCAAAAATATCATTTTGAAAAATTCAAATAATCATCAAAATTAAAAAAGGACCTTTTGATGAGTTTCAACAGCCAAATCTATGGTTTAGGGGTCCCATCGAAGAACCATTTCGCAATACGCTAAATGAGGACCTCATATCTCACTTTTTCTAGTTTTTTAAGCTTTCTCGGGACAATTTGGCAATCAAAATTGACGGATCGCCAAAATTATTTGGCGAGTTTGCCGAATTTTCCAGTTTCAACAAGCTTCAGCAAAATGGTCATAATATTTTGCTCCAAACTCCGATTAAGGTAAAATTGGATGCGTTAGAAAGCTAAGTCCAAGATATATAACATTATATATTATAGGTCAGCTAAATCATTATGCACTAGGAGATATGGTCAAAATTGACCCTTCTATGAAATCATACCAAAACTTAACTGATGGAAATATTTTGAACTTCGCTTGACCTTGGTAATCCCTTATGGATTCAAACTACATCTAACACACTTAAATTACTTAGAAAGGGACCTTAAAATATATTCACAACTTTAAAGGATCACCTAATTTCATAGAATTTTATATCAAAACTCAATCTATAAGGAAGGTTTGAACTCAACTTTGAGCTAAGAGTTTTTTTTTTGTGACCCTTATTTATCTCAAATCTATTATTCTCCTAGAGAATAGATTTTAACACCTATTTGGTAGGTTATAATCACTTGCTATGATCCCATATGCATAAGAAAAAAGTTTGAATCTTAGGTTCAAATTTTTTTAAGGTGTTACAGATATTCTGTCAGTATATTGATATCCTTTGAGTATCATATATGATTAGACTCTTTCTTTAATAAATAAATAAAAATAATTTAAAAATTATTAAACTCTAATTAGTAAAAATATATTATTTTATGATATTTTGTTTGCATACTGATACCATATTGAGCTTAGTCCTTTAAGATGCTTCACCGATATATTGATACCCTGTTGATGTCATGTAGGATTGAGCTATTTTAAGAAATAAATAAAAAAAATCAAGAGAAAATTATTAAAGTCACAATCTTATTTATTAAACTCTAAATTAGTAAAAATATCTTTTTATGATAATTTATCGGTATATTGATAACATATCAGTATCATATAGGAATGAGCTTAATCTTCTATGATACTTCATCAGTATATCGTTACCATATCGATATCATATAGTACTGAGCATAATCCTCTATGATACTCAACTGGTATATATACACCCTATCAGTATCATATAGGGTGGATGTTGTAATGGGATCAACCCTTGTGATCTAACCCAATAAGGCAGTCTAGTACCTTTAGACTTAGGCATTTTCGTTCTTACTTTTGATCTAGTCCAACACAGAACAATGACTACGAATTTATGAATACATGCATGTATAGAACAAGTCCCAACTTTGTATTTATCTAGTGCCATAAAGACGCACACAATGCACTTAGCCAAGAAAAATTTGTCCAGGCTAACACACCACCTATGACTAGTCTTCCTGTGCCTTTAAATAGGCCACAACACTAGTCACATGCCTACAAACTTTCATTGATATCCTCAACTAATAGGCTAACATTTAATTTGAAATTACAACTCTATCTAAATTGCTAACAAGTCACAAATGGCTAGAAAATATCAAAACCGCCCAATTGTCCATACATGTGCAAGGTACACGTGGGCAACTTTCAAATTAAGTGCCAACCCAGTGCCTTAGTTATCCAAATTTGCACCAGCCCTCACGTGCCTATCCCATGCTCAGGTCCTGCCCTGCATAACTTGCCATTGCAGTCTAGTTTCCTGCACCATTGCATTTGTCCAACACTTAGCCTCAAACTTATTCAGCCACGATCATCCCACATTACAAGCAGCATACTCAACACAACTCAAACAGATTATTCTCTATTGCGAAGACCTATGCATGTTATAACAAAATTGTGCATTGTCCAACAACTTAACCTAGTTCTTCTAGTTCGCAGTCACATAGTGAGATATTCATCAAGCTGATAATTGATTCTTTTTGTTTATCTATCAATTTGTAAGTGGTTTGCCATTGAGAAATTCAAATCAATACCCATTAAATTGAACAAAGAAGTACAGAACCAACTAGTGCACCTAGGATCACGATCACTCACGATATCCAATGGAACACCAAAGTTTTTCACAACATGCTTAGAGAATAACTAAGCAGTTATTTCAGAAGAACATAAAGTAGGGGCAATAATAACGATATTGTAGTTTCAGAAACTATTAAAAAATTCATGATTGATGCTTTTCCATCCACATTTGAAAATATGCTAATGAAGTCCACTAAACAAAAGCTCATGGATTCTCCGAATGGGTAGAGGTTGTAACAAACCTACTTCCTTCTTCCATTCTGTCTTGTCCAACTGACATACTATATATGGTTTTACATAAGCGTTAATCTCAGCTTCCATTTTTTACCAAAAATAACTTCAGGACAACAATGTCATCATCCTTTCAATATCCAAATATCCACCATAAGCAGTATCATGTGTTTCTTTTAGGAGTTTTCTTCGTAGTGCATCATCTTGAGGTATAACAATTCTGCCCCTTTGAAATAAAGCAGATCATCCTTGATCCAATACTATCCAACTATTCCCTCTTTAACATGATCCATTAATTTAACATATAATGAATCGTATGCAATGCTAAACTTAATTTTATCAAGGAAATTAGATTCAAGTCTAATAATTGCATAAATAATAACAAATACCTCTTTGCGACTTAATACATCAACCACTTAATTTTGCTTTCCTGGCTTGTGTATCCATACAATATCATATTCTGTCAATATCTCTTGCAATCTTGCCTGTTTCGAACTCAATTTTTATTGAGTTTTAAAGTAAGTATTAGACATATTATCCGTCTTGACCATAAACGTTGTTTCTAGGAGATACACCCTCCATGTTTGAAGAGAATAGAGTACTGGCACCATTTTCATTTCTTGTGCAGAATACCTTTGTTTAGTAAGATTCAACTTCATACTCTCAAAAGCAACAAGATGATCATTATTTACCAGCATGCCCCAATAGCATAATCAGGCATCAATGTGCACTTCAAATGGTTTATTAAAGTCATGCAATCACAATATTGGTTCAGAAGCAATCGCTTTCTTTAATGATCTCCCTCGCATCTGACCAAGCCCATTTCACATTCTTTTTAAGTAATTACATCAATGGGACAACCTTTTTCGAATAGCCTATAATGAATTTTTGATAATAGTTTGTAAGTCCTAAGAATGATCTTAATTTCTTATCCCCGTTGGGTGCCTGCCATTCTACTATTGCCTGCACTTTCTTAGGGTCTATGCGCACTTGGTTTTCACTAATCAAATGGCCCAGAAATTTGATTTCATGACTAGAAAATTCATATTTTTCCATCTTAACATAGAGTTGATACTCTCTAAGTCTTTGCAACACCTTACTCAAATATAATAGATGATCTTCTAGAGACCTACTACATATGAGTATATCATCTAAGTAGACTACTACAAAGTCATCAAGACAATCATAAAGAACATTGTTCATTAAGTTGCAGAAAGAAGCTGGGGAATTATTCATCCCAAACGGCATTACAATAAATTTGTAGCTACCATATCTAGTTATACAAGTGGTCACTGGGCATACCCCTCGAATATGCTAACTTTCCACTAGCTAGACCTTAACTCTAACTTAAAAAAGAAACTAGCTCTAGATAGCCTATCCAGTAAGTCTTGAACTAGCAATACTGGATACTTGTTCTTTACTATCACTTTATTTAATGTCCTATAGTCAACACACATTCTAAGACTATTGTCTTTCTTTTTTTGAAATAGAACAGAAGCAGCAAATGGAGCTTTGGAATGTTGAATCACCTGGCATTAAGCAACTCAACCAATTGTTGCAGCAGTTCAGTCGACTCTAATATAGACATGTAATAAAAAGGTCATGTTGGAGGCACTGATCCAGGAACTAGTTCGATCATGTGATCAATTTCCCTCCTTGTAGGCAACTCTTTTGGAAAGTCCAGAGACATCACATCCTTATATTCATTCAACAACTTGGCAACACTATCATGAACTTCAATATACATATTTGGCTTCACTTCCACCAAAATAGTAAGATATATAGGTTCACCTTTCTTTGAGCCTTTCCCAAAACCAATAGCCGACAACAATGCAATGGTTTCATTGTTCTTCTTATCTTTCTCATCAAAAGGGTGGATTCCCTTCATAAATCTAGGATCCTTCTCACCCATAATATAAGATCATCCAAATGAGGAACTAGGGCAACTTTAAACTTCCTCATGAAGTCAATTTCCAACAGAACATTGAAGTCATCAAGTGGCACTACTTTCAATGTATGCACACTAGACCAGTGCCTAACTTTCATAGGCACATTTGCTGCCATGCCATAGCCTAGTCATGCAGCAGCATTGAAAGTTTTTATCTTTGTTAGATAATCAGTCACTTCAATCTCTACTCTTTGATGATCTTTGAAGCCATAAAAGTGTAAGTAGCACCAGTATCCACCATAGCAATCATATTTTTGTCCCCAATATTCATATAAACATGCATTAAAATTTCATAAACATTATACAAGTCTATAAATTCAACAACACTTATATAAGAAACATCCTTCGTAGTATTTCCTTCATCTATGTCTATCCCACCAATACTAGATAGAGTCTTGATCAAACGTAGTGGGTTGACATATGCAGCAATTTCTAGTCCCAAACATTTCAGATTCAACTGTTCATTTGATTCTCCTCTTCTTCCAGGAGTGCATTAATCTTCCCTATTTTGCACAATTTCTTGCTTAATGCCCTGGTTTCTGGCAACTCCAGCAAACTTTTTCCCCACTTTATTTGTTTTGACTAGATGAAACAACGTCCACTTTTTTCTTTACCTTTGTTATTTTCTTCCTACCTTCATTTGTTTTCTTTCTGGTCCTTGGCTTTCTCCTTCTTCTTCATTGTAGAAGAGTGAGTTGGGTCGGTGGTAACATCATTTGACCAAAAATAGATCAAGAAATCTATAGCAAGAATTGCACTAGGCAGATCAAACAATTTGCCTGTGCAACTTATTCTGTGTGCACCCTTACATTCCAGAAATGAAATTATGCAACTTATCTTTATCTGACATATTTTGAATGTCCACAAATGCTAACGAGAATTCTTTCATATAATCTCTAATATATTTCACTTGCTTTAAACATTTCAACCTATCCCTAGTAACTCAAGACGAGTTGCTTGGCAAGAATTTTTCACGAAGTGCATTCCTCAACTTTTCTCAAGTACTAACCTTGGGTATGTTTGCACCTTCATCCTAAGCATACTTAGTCCGCCACCAGAGGATTTCATCCCCACAAAAATAGCAAACTGTCATGTTTAACTTGTCATTTCAAGGAAGGTGGGAAGTAGCAAAACAATGTTCCAAGTCCCACAAAAAGTTTTCAAGTTCTTCGGCCCACACACACCATCATACTACTTCGGTTCAGGAATTTTGATCTTGGCATGTTCTTCACCTCTCTTGGGTAGATTTTCAATAGCAAAGCGAAGACATTCATTCCCGCCTCCATATCTTCATTTTCCTTCTGAGGGCCCTTAGGTTGTGCACCCACAGAGTCATGAAATGTCTGTAACTTGGCCAATTGGCTATCAACAACACCACAATAGGCCTGCATTGTAGCATTCATGCCATGAATTTGCATCAGGACATCTGTCATAGCCCCATCACAATTCACCATGCTCAGAATGGCTCTAGTCGTGTAACCTTCTCAACGTAACTTATTGGAACTACTTTTGCCAGCCATTTTTCATGTAGAAATGACCTTTTCTCTGTTACCAGTTGTAATGGGGTCAACCCTTACGATCTAACCCAGTTAAGTAGCCTAGCACCCTTAGACTTAACCCTCTTTCATTTTTACTTTTGATCTAGTCCAACACTAAATAATGATTATGAATTTCTTTTTTACTTTTGATCTAGTCGAACACTAAACAATGACTATGAACTGAGGAATACATGTATATACTGGAAAAAGTTCTAACTTTGAATTTAACTTATGCCACAAAGAAGCACACATAACACTTAGCCATACAAAATTCGTCTAAGCCAATACAATATCTGTGACTAGTCTACTCGTGCCCTTAAATAGGCCACAACCCTTAGTCACGTGCCAGTCACATGCCTACAAACATCAATTGACATCTCCAACTAATAGACCAACATTTAAATTCAAAATTACAAGTCTATCTAAAATGCTGACAAGTCACAAGTAGCTAGAAACTGCCAAAATGGCCCAACTACCCACGCATGTACAAGGCACATGAGTCTTACCTTCAAATTTGGTGCCAAAGTGCCTTACCTTCCCAGATTTGCACCAGCCCATGTCCCTGTGCCATGCCTAGGTCCTGCCCTGCAGAACATGCCATTATGGTCTAGTTTCCTATGTTATTGCCCATGTCTAACACTTAGCCTTAAACTTATTTAGCCACAACCATACAACGTTATAGTCGTGGCTTGCCTTAGCTTTATGTAATGACCCTCCAGGTCATTTCAATGATCTTATGAATATTTTATCAGTTTGAGCACTTTTGTAGTGATGGTGGATTACTTCTGACTTATTGGCACTGATTGTCCGATCGTTGGGTGAATCGTTTGACAATTATGTAGTTTTCCGAGTAAAACGAGAGACTATGACCATAAAATGGATTTTCTCATCAAGTCCTAGTAAATAACCTCGGAGTAGAATTCTGATGGTTCCACCAACTCCAGAATGGCAAATTTTAGCTGGGAGCATGTTTGGGGTAAGTATATCGAGTTTTGCTAATTTAGCCAGCAGGACAGGCTAATAATTGACTTTTGTCAACCTCTTTGGAAAGCATGCCCCATATAAAAATTTTGACTGCACTGTTGGATTTGAAAAATCAAGTTTGATCTAGGAGGACCTTTCTTTGATTTTTGGGGCTTTCGAGTGTATTTTGGTCCCTTTGGTGGACTTTGATAATGGGAAATGAGACCCGTATTGGGATAAAATGACCTCCAGTGAAAATTTCAACTACACTGTTGAGTCTGAAATGTCATTTTCGATCAGATTTCATATATAGATTGTATTTTTGTGACTTCGGATAAGGCCAGAACATCGAAATTAAGTTTGAGCGGTTGTTGAAGGTTAAAGATGGTCAATGACATGGACCAACCATAGGCCGCCACAAGAAAAAGGTGGCAAATGGATGTATATATCCAAAATTCATTCTAGAATCGTCAAAAAACAGGGCAAACTTTGAATTATGACTTCGCTCTCGTTTTTTAGTCGATTTCGGCGATTCAAAAGTCTAACTTGCATATTTTTCCGAGACGAACATCGTGAAAGTGTATAAAACTGATTGTTGCAGGCCATTTGAGGTAGAATTTATTGTTTTTGCAGCTATATTTTAAATACATTTTCAGAAACTTTGGGTTGCAATTTTTACTCTATTTTGAGTCAAAATTTGGTTAAATTTGAGTATATTCTATCTGTTTTTGCGAGGCACACATTGTAGTAATGTTGAAATTAATAAATAGAGCTCCATTTGGTGCAAAAATGATGTTTTAGCTACAGTTTGTAATGTGATTTTTTGGAAGATTTTGAGTTGAGATATCTCGGCCGTTTCTTATCGAAATTTAATGAAATTTGAGTCTAAATTGTACTACCTTTTGAGACCTACGTCATTGTATAGTTAGATACTATTAATTTGACTTTATTTGTAGGGAATTTGGCTGAGAAACTGTTGTACATATATGTACTTTCTGATAAGAAATGTTGTTTATTTTTGGGTTATTTCTGATTATTTTGAGCCTTGTTTTAGGCTTAATTTTTTGTTGTAGACTCGGGGTGATGTAAGGATCATTTCATGAAGGTTGGTTTGGTATTTTAGGCGTATGCCCCATTTTCTCTATTTTAGTCGTCATTGACTTATTCTCCTCCATTTGTTGAGATAATATAGACAAAATCATCGTAATTACATTATGATTCATATTTTGACAACTGAGAGACATTCAGAAGTGGTCAGACAGGGTAAAACTCCTGTGGATTGATTCGGAGCATGTGGAGTTGCCTTCTAGATAAGTTAGGCTTTCCTTACCTCTAGACTGAGCTGAAATACATGTATATTGGGAGTTGTTGTAGTTGGAAGTCCTGAGTAGTATATATATATATATATATATATATATATATATATGCATTTTAACTCTATGTCAGGATTTGTTAACACATGTCTTCCTGGATAGTCATTGTACTTAGCATATAGGGTAACTACAGTTACTTTGGGATACTTGTGGTTGTTCTGGATTGTACTAGCTGTGACCACTATAGTAACCAAGTTCTGGCACTATAGAACTACGAAAGGCCTAGTAAATGTTGGATATGGGCTAATTCCCTAAGATAGGTATGTATTCTAGCTTAAATTTTATTTGTATAAATGTGTAGTCTGATGCTACTGAGATATAGTGGTTGTGAAACTATTATTGGTTATATACCATACTGTGGATTGACTTTGGTATAGATATGATTCTAATAGGCTAATTTTTTTGAGATACCTATGATACAGCCACACATTGGACTGATTCTAGTATAGATATGACTCTTATTAGACTTGGTTGTTCCAGATACATGTGATATACCTGTTGGTCATATTTTCGTTTTGAGACCCACTTGATTACATATTTTGGGAAAGGCCCCGCTGATTAATTTTTCTTAGGTTCGAGACCTATATTTACTCAAGGTACTTGTGATTGACCAGAATGTGGTGTATCTGGCTTTGGCTGGGGCATGACACTACATTTGTTTGTAAGATATATACTTTTACATACAGTTGTTAGTCCTTGTACATTTGTTATCCATAACTGAGGCTGGGTCAACTAGTATTATCTGAGGAATGGTAATATACGGATGTGTGGGATGGATTATATACTTCCCTTTCTTTCTCTTCTTTATTTTGGGGAATCTGATTTGAGTTGCCCTTTCATGTGTATGTTGCATAGAAGGCAGGCTCCAAGTAGGGGTTGTGCTGCATCGTCAGTCCCAGATGTGGAGCATTCCCAAAGGTCATTGAGCAAAGACTGGATGGCCTCGATGTTTTGGCAGCTGGGTAGGAAGACTATGGGCATGAGATTATAGGAGCCTCAGAGATATGATTTGTATCAGTTACTAGTATGGTGGTCACTATGTAAGTAACCGTGGGATACGTTGTTGTGGTTGGGACTCTGTAACACCAATACCATACGTTATATGTTGTTTGAAGGTTGTGTGGGTTATGAATACTTTGATAAAGATTATACAAGTCAGAGAGGATCTAATTGAGGTAATGTTAAGCATTGATGCTCTCTGTATTTTTGTATTGATTATTTGACTGTTGGTCTGACTCGTTGGGTTTCTTGATGCGGATGAGTATGCTATACCTAGTGAGATTCTGAGTAACTATCACTTATGTTATGACTATACTCTTCTTAGGTGGTCTAACTGTACGCCAAAATCCTGTGATTTGTACTTATGATCCTTTTGTTGCTTGACTACGGGAGTAGGTGGTCGGATGCAAGAATTACATGGTATTTAAGGGGCTGACTGCTAGTTATACCCCTTGCTACACCTTGTGCCTATATGGTTATGTATCTATGGTGATGGTTATGTTGATATATGGTTCTCCTGATTCCTTTGTGACTGGATTGCAAGATAGATGTTATGCTCGGGGGATTAATTCGGCTGGTTATTATTGGATGGGACATTGTTGCATTATCAACTAAGCTTTCAACCACTCTGCCCTGGTGATTTATTGTAATTATCAGTTGGTTGGGGTTGTGTTGTCCGGATTCCTGATCATGCTTGCCAGTGGTGATGTTGATTATTTTGCTGGGTTGCCATATATTTGAGTTATGGTTTTATATTGTTAGTTGCATCGCTAGCTTATTGTCTACTTGAGTATGGGTTCTGGGCTTCTTTTACCTTGGGTTAGGTATTGAGGTAGTGAAAGGTCTCTTTTATTAGTGGATGATCAGGTGTAGTGACGCTTCAGGATAGTGATATGGTAATTGAGATTTCTCTAATAGAGACATTTCTAGTAGTTATGAGTTTCCAGGTATGTCTTTTGCTGATTTTCCAAATTGCTGCTAGACAGAGATGTTATGCAGCTGTAAAAATTAGACTACTGTTAATTGTGACCAAGG
>JAABOM020057600.1:0-14922 GCA_011800125.2 Solanum clarkiae
TATGTGCAACGAGCTAACTTTTAGGCTGCCTCTAACTTTTTTGGCTTTATCAGATATAGCATTGAATTCATCAGTATCTCAATAATAATATAATTCTTCAAATACATTAAGCGGCATCTAATTAGAAGTTGTTCGATCATCCTTTGCTTTCTTTGGCCAGCTAGATAGTTTGACACTCGCCTTTCTGTTAAAAATGGTTGCAATAACCATATTGTACCTTGGCTTTCAGGTACATAAAATCTGAAAAGAATAAACAATGTTAAATAATGAATTAAGTAAAGAATACAAAAAACAACAGTCTTAACTAAAAATATATAACTAATTATATATATACCTTAAATTCATTAAATATCGCCTGGAGGATACGATTTGAGATCTCTCGCCAAGAGTGATAGGCCTCAGTATATAACCTCTTAACACTCTCCTGTAGAGCCCTCGCAACCTCCTTCAAAGGATGCCACCAGCAAGACGCTTTATAAACACGTTAGTTCATGTATAATTTATTAATATAGTAAAATAAATTGAAAAAAAACTTATGATAATCCATTAGGCTCCATCATGACTCTCTCAAGTTTGTCACTTTGTCCAAGAGCTAACTCAAGCACATCCTCTATTGCCTCGGGTGCAGCAGCAAAAAAAAGATGAATTTGATGTTGTAGAATATACATAATGCCAAGTCAAGGGAGGAGTGCTAGTCTCAGCACTTTAATCTCTAAATCGCATGGTAGATAGGTGAGGAGACAGAGATTCTAGAGATGGAACTGTAGGAGATAGAGTAGATGAAGATGATAATCTCTGGGGTCTAGGATAAACCTCTGTAGGTTACTGGTAGGTTTGGTCATATAAAGGAAATTTGATTTGTGAAGAAGAAATTCCACATGGTCGGCGAAACTAGCTATGGTAAACTAAAAGATGCACAGCCATAAAAGGCACAACATGAATATGTGAAGGACTAGTTAGGCGACGTTCCATATCCAGCACTAAAGAAATATGTTCTAGGATATCCTCAGGATCAGTAGGTCTCCTAGGCTTCTTCCTTTTACTCCTACCAGAATGGCTAACCCCAAGATTATCTTGAGATATATCACCATCATTCGATGACATTTGTATGTAAAGTAACGATATAAATATAAAAAACATAAATTAAATAAATTTAGCATTAGCAAAATAAATTAACTTACATACTAGTTATAATTATCACTTTATTCCTCCTTGCTAGTTTCATTTTTGTCATCCTCCCGTTCCTCCTCCTCAATTATTTCATATTTATTGTCCTCCTATTCCTCCTTCTCCGATGATTCATATCCCTCATTTACTTCTTCCTCAACGTTTGGTATTATTAGCTCATCATCAAAAACCTCTTCTAGTATGTGTTGAGGATGTTCTAGTATGGTTTCAACTCAATATCAACTTATTATTGAACAAGTGCAACATCATTTTGGTATGCCACATCTAATACATTCTCAATTTTGAATTTTTCCTATAGACTTTGCCTTAATAACAACCTACCAATCAGTCTTATCTTTTTGCAATGGATATGGAGCATAACAAACTTGCTTAGCATTTTGGGCAATGATAAAAAGATCATAACTTTTGTACTGTCTACTGTGCTTAAATTCAATTATATTATGTTGGTGGTCTTCCCATATGCCTTTATGTGATGGATCAAACTACTTACACCAAAATAATACTATCTTCTTTTAGATCAACCTAAATATCTTACTTCAATAATCTCTTAAATGATACCATAATATTCAATAGTTTGACGATTACTGTTAACATCACCCTGAACACAAACACCACTATTATTGATTTTCTTGTACATAGAAACTTAAAGTTCAAGTATCTAAAGTTGAGAATTTATACAAACGAAAATAATTTCTAAGTAGTTAATTTAAAAAATCATAAAATTTAAGTTCCAAAATCTAAGTTCAAGTTAAAAAATCCTACTCCTGTACAAACCAAAAGAATTTCTAAGTTCAACTTCAAAAATTCCTAAAATTCAAGTTCTAATTTCTAATTAGTTCTAAACTTAAAAAATCATACAATTTAATATTTTTCTAAGTTCAACTTTGACACATCCTATTCAAGTATTTCTAAGTTTAAAAAAATCAAGATTTTAACTTTTAATTACTTTTTAAATTTAACTTTTAACTTCAAAACATTTCAAATTCCAACTAAAATTACCTAATTGACAATCTAAATTCAAAAAACCTCAATTCAAACTAGAGCCTTAAAATCTCGATTCACTAATTTAATATTAAATATATAAACTAACTATGTCAATAATATTCTAACTTCAAAAATACTTCAATACCTACTAAAACAATATCAAATTTACCATCTAGCTCAAAATATCCAATCAAAGGCCTAAAATATTCGTTCACTAATTCATAATTAATTCTACAAATTAACTATGTTAATAATATTATAACTTCAAAAACACGTCATTTCCAACACAAAGAGCACTCAATTCATAATTTAATTCAAAAAATCCCAATTCAAACTAAAATCTACTAATTCACATATAAATATACAAATTGATTAAGTTAGTAACATGGTAACTTCACAACACTTCAATTCCAACATAAAAATACTCAATTCATAATCTAATTTCAAAAACTTCAATTCAAAGTAGAGCCCTAAAATCAAAACTTAACTAATTTACAATCAGATACACAAATTAATTAACAATATTATAAATTCAACAAACTAAATAGAATAAATTAACAAATAAATCAAAAAATTCTCAAATTAAAAAAAGTAAAATCCTAACTAACCTTAACAAGAAGAGAAAAAGAGAAGAGAGAGGGGGAAGGAGTTGGATCGATAGAGGTGAGGACGGGTAGGGGTGGGGGTGGGGGTAAAGAGAGCGGAGAGAGGTAGAAAAAGGGAAAAAAGGGAGAGAAAAAATGATTTGGGGTCTGATTTTTCAGATGGAGCGACGGACAACATTGCAAAGTTCGTGGCTCCATTAAAATTGTTTTCATTAAAACAGTGACGGACTAAGTGACGCAGTCTATTGCTATTTAAAAAAATTGTAAATTATAAAAATGATAAAAAAAATTAAAATTAAAACTAAGTGACGAAGTTTGTTGTAATTTTAAATTTATAAATAATTATTTTTTATTAAAAGCGATGGATAGTGTTGTCGTTTTTATTAATTTTTCAGTTAGATATATTTTTTCTTGCAAAAATCCTCCTAAAAAAGCTTCGAATAAGAGTTGTTGTCCATCACTTTTTATAAATTAAATTATTGAAGTGACAGACGACGTTCCCTTTTTCCTGCAGCGTCGTCCATCGTTTTTTCTTGGGTCATTTTTTGTCACTTTTAGTAGTGATGGTGGTTTGTGGAGAGTTGAGCACCACAAGGTATATAAGAGAGAAGGAATTGTGAAAGGTCAGCAGGAGCTATATTTTATTGGCGTGAGTAAAAAGATGATATATCTACTTGTATAAGGTAGTGGTAAAGTCTGGGTACATTCTATCCTCCCCAAACCTCACTTGTGGAATTCTAGCTGGTATGTTGTTGTTGTTGAGTAAAAAGATGATGTAGAAGTCATGGATCCTAATCTCAACAGGGGACCAAAGTAGATAACCTGGACAGATTTTTGTTCTCTTAGAATGGGATGAAGAGTTGAGAAATATTAATCATACGCTCATGTCTCTACAATGTAAAACTCCAAATCATACCTCAATTTAGAGAATTAAAAGCTAGGAACTGTGTGATAACTGCTTAAGAATTTAATGGCTGAGAGAAACAGAATCCAGTAATCAGCATCGCTTAAACAATGAAGAAGATGAATGGACTTTTAGGAACTTAAAAGGTTTGGGTAGGATGTATGATGAGCAAGAGGGTTTGAAACAAAGTTTTAGTAGGTGTCCACTACTATGACCGTAATACCCTATGTTACATATCTAAAGAGAATAGCTTCAGTCACTAAAAAATGGACATCCAATTTTTTTAATAGACAAATCATATCATATGTGTAGTAACTACTCTTGTTGAGAAAGCTGTTTGCTTTCATATCACAAAACAAAATTGTAAACTTGACTAACATTAAATTTTCTTTCTCAAATGGCTTATTCCCTCACATCTCGACCTCATACCCACGCTTCTAATTATAATAATAATATGTAACATTTCTTCAAAAATTTCTTTGAAAAATCTCCTACATATTACTTTCTCTTACTTATAGGATAAACACTATATTCATTCTTATGGGTTTTGTTGGAACCCAAAGTTTTCATCTTTTTTACGTGGAACTCAAAAATACCATTTTTTGTTTCTCACACCAAAGGATTACAATGAAAATCAATGATTTTCACTCTCTAATTCCTTATTATTTCTTCTCTTATTTTATGGAAACTTCCTTTTCTTCATTCAAATTTTCATGGTCCCACTAGGGAAGAAAGGGGGAAATGGAGAGATTCCAAAAATACAGTGTTTGCTGGAGTTCTTCAATTAAATATTTCTCACGTATATGTAGTATATTTACTTTAGATACTACAAATTTTTATCTAATATAAAATGTTCATTTATCCCAGGAAACAACTTGTCTATCTCTGTCAGGTAGTGGAAATGTTTGCGTACATTTCACCCTCTCCAGAATTCATTGTGGAATTTCATTGCGTATGTTGTTGTTTTATAAAATGTTCATTTATGTATTAGTTTTCTCATATTTTGTAAAGTTTGATCTAATTGTTGTTAATTTTTCTGAAATTATTTGTTTATAAAATATAAACAAATTTTCTATTTAAATTGTATATGTGATAATAATTAAAAAATAAAGATACCTTGTATCTATTCAAATTGAGAAACAAACGGTCTTAATTGTTCTGTGCTAAAATTTTGAGACATTCTAATCATTCAGATTCAAATATCTTAATTAATCTTGATGAAAACAAAAGAGGTCTTAGTCTAACATACTAACTCTCTCTCGCAACAAGTCAAGAAAATTTTATTTTCTCTTAGAATAATTGGTTTTCTCCTGAAATGTGGCTCCTAAACCATATTCTCTTTACTTTATTAGAGCCACTTAAGGAGGACTTTGTCAAATTTTTATATTTTGACACATTTGCTTGAAAAGATTTAACAAAATCCTACACTTGCACTATTGTTGTATCATGTCAATACAGTCATTGCCACCAATCGAAAGATCCATGTGGTATAATTGTTACCATTTAAAAGGATAGAAGCAAAGTCTTATTGAATTGGTTTTTTCAAAGAGAAAGGTAATTGTGAGTCTTATAGATCGTCTAATATGACGTATAAAAATACTGTTGAATATGGTTTATTAGTAATATCAACATTAGTAATGCTGGTGTTAGTTATGTATTATGACCCAATTTCTTAGGTCATGATGACACCTAGTATAATTCACCAGTAGCTAAGCCCAATCCCTAGCCCGAAACCATAGGCAATGGACTATCACGTGGAAGACAAGAACCAAAAAAGAACTAACAACAATGAGAAGAAAGAGAAATATAATACACAAGAAATCATCCCCAAAACCTAACATCAATAATTGAGCATATAATCAAAATAGGAGTACAAGGCTATAATAAGTACAATATTTGATGCACCATCAGTGTACCATTTTTTTACACCATCAGGTCATTTTAACCTGCTATAGCAGGTCACCCTTTTTTCCTAATTAATTTTTTTTTAAAAAAAATATAATTAGAGTCAGTTTCCCTCTTTCTCCCTAAAAATCCAATTTCTATTTTCTTGCTTCTTTTACCACCTAAAAATTCTGATTTGCCTTCAGTTCCTTTATATACATGAAAAAGTTCCACAAAAGGTGATTTTTGAATAGATTTTCATATTTGCCTTGACAGTTGCTCCTCTTCTACATATTTGATTTGCATCCTATTTATGTTTTATGTCGATCTGCATATATTGTTATTTCAATATTGTTTGTTTATTTCGTACATGTGAAAAATTATGGATTCTTTGTTGTTTCGCTTGTTAATTTGTATTGATTAGTGTAAAAATTGCACTGGCAGAATCAAAGTTATGTCCAATATCTATTTTGTTGTGCAAGTTCTGTAGATCTATTGACGAAACTGTTCTCTATTCATTAGTGATTTAATTTTAAGTTTACTTTTGATGTGCTTTATGTGTCTCATCTTGTTTGCACAATAGATTTAGTTTAATGGGATCTCATTCCTTCTTCATTTTGCCTTCTCATAATTTGTTTTGGAGTCAATTTCATAATATGACCTATTCAGAAATAATTTTTCAGTTTAAATTAGAAATTAAGTAAGAAAAACTTCGCTACACTATGTTCTTTGATTCATCTAGCATTGCTCCCTCTGATAGAACAAAAAGGTAATCATTAAGTAGGATCCCGATGAAGATCAGGTTCTTCTTCTATTTCATCCTTGCATTTGTTTTGTAATGGATCTCAACAGAGATTGCCGGTGTAAATTGAAGGGTCATTAAAAGTGCTAAATTGGTTAGCTGTGGGAGTTCTATCTGTCAAGTGATTGTGCGAGAGATTCAAGTGAGTCAGTAATATTAAGCTGGTCATGCCTGCTGGAATGGTGCCATGGATCTCATTCCTAGAGAGATCAAGAGCTTCCGACTGTCTCATCATGGTTACCAGTACAAGCCACTAAACCTTTCACGAGAATAGATGGTCGGGTAAAATTTTGCTCAAAAAAGGCCCTTTGAACAGTAATTCAATCCGTGAATTCTCAATGCTAAAATTAGTAATGTTCTATTCCACAGTCGGTCGGAGCTCTCTTGAACCATACTTTTCAGCCAAATGAGCTAGATCATCTATGTCGTCTACTTTGACAAGACTCATAGGAATCTGAAAATCAATAAAGTTGTAGCTTTTCAGTTTATGTGGATGCACATCGAGATAATACTCTTCTAGACTACCTTATGATCTTTTTCATATTTCTATCTTCGCAATAATAAAAAATGATGCATATACAACTCTCCTTGTCCACCCAAGCAATACCTAGAAGAAATGGAAGATGCTCCGGAGAGAAGAGGCAGGCATGTTATAAACAACAACAATAACATACCCAGTGGAGTCTGGTGAGGGTAAAATGTACAGAGACCTTACCACTACCACATAGAGACAAAGAGACTATTTTTGGAAGACAAGAAGGAGACGTGTTATGCTTTCAAACATAGTTGTATTTAAATTTGTGCTGTTGTATGAAGTGAAACTTTTATAAATATGAAAGAGTTGTTGGGCTTGTTAGAATCAAGTATTAATGTAATAAAAGTTCAGATCATTGTACTTGTTGTGGTACCATCTTGGTACTATTTATCAATAAAAAATTATTGCTTAGACATATATCTCTTAGTTTGCTATTTTTGAAACCTTGAAACAAATAGGAAACTCACCAACTCCTGATGTTATTATCAGCTGGTTAGAGAGGAGAATGAGGGAGGAAACTTAACATCTGGTGTATCACAGGTTGCTACTACTAGAAGGAACAAGTTTTGTGTACCAGTGAGAAATATTTCAAGAAAAATATCACTATATAGTTATACTTTGCCACACTTCAATTTTTTACTAAGTTTTTTGAGAGCACCTATTTTCACATCAACTATTTTTAGAGTAAATTTATCGATTTACAGAGGAATCTTTATATTTTTATGTTCACTTTCGAATGACACAGAGTGCATCTATTTTCACACATAATATGGAATAAATTCGTTTGTCCCAAAAATATATGACAAACTGTGATAGAGTAAATGGACAAAAACATCCCTCATTTATATCTCAAACTTAAACCACATACTTGTACTCCATCATGAACAAAGTGTCAATATATACAGTTACTTTATCCTGCTATAATGAAGTGCATAAAGCTGCTAAAAGTATGGGACAACAACTTGATTTGTTTCTCATCGTTAGTTAAGGACAATGGAGTGCACAAAGCTGCTAAAAGTAATACTAAATAGGAATAGAGCAATTGAGCAATTTAGATGCTAATTCAAAATAGTCTTTGCATGTATTTTGCACGAAGTTGGTACAAGCGTGTGTCCACACTAACGTCCTAAACTAGGTAGGATGATGTTGTTGGAATAGAGTGGAAGCTGCATTCATCAAATCCTGAAAGGAAGAGTTACAATTCATCACCACACCTTAACTTGTAAACAATATAAACAACCTGATCCAGAAAAGAATAGTTCTTTACCATAAATGAGGTGGCACAAGCGCTATCAGTGTGCTCAATATATGCTTGATAAAATTTTGGATATTGTTGAAATTTCTTACAAATAAAATGACAAAAACTGAAAGCATTTTGTTAGATGAAGAAAAAGGTACATGAAAATATTGATCAACTGAAACTAGTTATTATAATTTTTCTTTTACGATTGTATTAGCCTCGTCAGGTATTGTTGTACTTTTCTGTTCGGCTTCGGCCTTAGAGTTCAGACTGCATATGAGATTCTATAAGTTATTACCGAAGTAACTCCCAAAAGAGATATTATACACTGTGTAAAGTAAAATTACCTTGTTCCCTTTCTCTTAAGTTTCATATTTTTTGTTTCTGGGAAGAAACTCTTTTTGTTTTCTTAGTAGCTTCCAGAGAACCTTTTATCCTCAAAGATCTCGGACGTCCTTTATTTGTCGCTACTGGAGGATCGAGCAGAGTAATAACTTGACTTTGTTCACAATCTTTCTCACTAACTTGACCACCAACTATACAATCTCCCTCAGATTTATAAGGAAGTTCACAAGTTCTCCACACAACTGCAATAATCTTTTATGGGCAAATTGATAATGTTTTTCAGACCTTGTAGCTCGTTCGGATAGCCCAATAGAATGCATCATATCGTTATTGAACCATAAAGTAGAACGTTTCAAATTGTTCGTTTCATTTGAAGGATCATTAACTTTCTCTTTGGTTGCATTTCTAGTCCATCCATCTAACAAATAATATGTTGGAAGCGAGTGAATTTGTTTCTTTATAAATACCATCAGAACATGTCTACATAATATTCCCATGAACTCAAACTTGTGGCACGAACAAACAGCTCTTTTCAATTTAACATCCAAATTAACAATATATGCTAGCTTTTGTTTTTGAAGCTGATGCACTTTATAAATGTTTATTCCATCTTTAACCTCAATCTTTTCGGACACAAATTTTTGAGATTGAATTAGCTCTTCTTGAAAAATCTGAAATATTTTTCTTGTGTATTCCTTCGCTGCTTCATCCTCCATAGGATACAAAGTTTTCAAGATAGGCCTTGAATATTTTGTCTTATACTCCTCCCTTACTTTATCATATCTAGCGTCAATAGCCTTATCATATTGCACAACAAATACACTCATTGGAGTACTAGAGTTCAAATAAACTTTAAAAAATTTATTCATACTCTTACTTCTTTGACTTGTCAACATACCTGCACAAAAAGTAGTACGCACATATGTTGGTATCTATTTTTTCCCAAATTGCACATATTTTTTGCAACCAACTATTTTCTCCTAAATTATACATTTCCATTTTTTCGGTCCCATTGTTTCAGATTCCTCAGGAATGGTCGTACAATGAATGCACCAACTAAACTAGCTACTAAAATCGTCATATTGATGGTAAACATGACTTAGGTATTCAGGAATCTTTTTTGTTATGTGCCACATGCAAAAATGATGTTTACCGTTAGGAAACATCGTTGCAACTGCATTTGCTATGGCAGAATCTTGATCTGTTATGATTGTTATGATTGTACGAGGTGCAACTCCAAATATTGCCTCTTTCCAAGTAAGAAGTAACCACTCAAAAGTGTCTTGAGTTTTATCCCAAAGTAGAGCACAACCAAATAAAATAGATTGATGATGATTGTTAACTCCAGTGAATGGAACAAAAGGCATCTTATATTTATTTGTCAGATATGTAGGATCAAAAACAACTACTTCCCCAAAATTCTTATAAATAATCCTAGATCTAGCATCAACCAAAAAACAGTTAGCTAAGTAACCATCTACATCCATCTGAATTGCATAAAAGAAACTCAGATTCTCAGATTGACGCCTTTGAAAATATTGAAGCATTAATTGCACATCTCTTTTTTCTAGATCCCTTTGTCTTCTACTTTGCAAATAACTTTGAATATCTTGACCTATTAAATTTAGTCGATCTACACCCCCCGCTTGATTTATCAACACTGACGTTATTTTACTTGGATGGACTCCTGAGTTATCAAGCAAATCAATAAGATTTTTTTGGGCCTAAGTTTTTTTCTTTTTGACCGCAAGAACTTTTGACTATTTGGAGATGCAAATTCATAATTGTGCTCAGTAAGAAGCCTGCAGATAACCCATTTATTTTCTTCTTTCTTCGACATATATAACAATGCTTTGCATCCTTCTCTAGTTTCATCTTGTGGTTTAGTACTTTCTAAATTTTTCTTTGAACGAAATCTTTGCTTTGAACAGACAAACTTTTGACCAATTGCTGATTTATCTTTTCTTGATATTGTCATACGACCACAACACACACTAAAACAACTACGATGTGCATAATCAAGATAAAACTTAAATGAATCATCAAGCGATTGAAACTCCTTACCAATGTAGGGGTCTCATGAATTTCCAGCACCTATATCAGGAACAAATTGACCAATTCCATCCATGACTCTTTCTTCTAATGGAACTTCAACTCCTATATTTTTCTCATCTAAATTTAAGTTTTGACCCTGCAAAATATAATTATGAATATTAGACCGATTACAATTATGATTATGCCCATATATTTATTCAACACTTCTGTTGTAAAATATGTTCAATAGTAGTTTACGTTCGATAGTAAAATTTCTTTCCAACAACCTAAAGAGCACAGTAAAAGTATCACGGACGATAGGATGACACCTTACGATACAATATTCACCTCGTTTGAGACTACATTCACCTATTTTTAGTGTATTGAATTTTTTTCCTATGAAGATGCGTTCCAAAGGAATTTTTTATGCTTGTAGATAATTTTTTATACTTTACGATACAACATCATACTTGTTAAGGAAAATTATTTGGTTATGGAAGTAATAATAGTAAGAATCCAATTAGGATTCAACTCGTTATATTCTTCCTTTTTAATAAATGTTTGATTTTTTTTTCTTGAAATGTTTTACAATTATATTATTAAAATAAATTTTTGTGTTTATCATTAGACTTACCTGATGGTGTAGATAATTTTGTACACCGACGATGCACCAAATTTAAACTCTTGTTGTATCATGTCAATGCAGTCATCGCCACCAATCGAAAGATCCATGTGGTATAATTGTTACCATTTAAAAGGATAGAAGAAAAGTCTTATTGAATTGGTTTTTTCAAAGAGAAAGGTAATTGTGAGTCTTATAGATCGTCTCATATGGTGTATAAAAATACTGCTAATTATGGTTTATTAGTAATACCAACATTAGTAATGCTGGTGTTAATTATGTATTATGACCCAATTTCTTAGGTCATGATGACACCTACTATTATTCACCAGTAGCTAAGCCCAATCCTAGCTCGAAACCATAGGCAATGGGCTATCACATGGAAGACAGGAACCAAAAAAAAAAATAACAATAATGAGAAGAAAGAGAAATATAATACACAAGAAATCATCCCCAAAACCTGACATCAATAATCGAGCATCTAATCAAAATAGGAGTACAAGGCTATAATAAGTACAATATTAGTATAAGCTGTCTCTGAATACAACATAAAAGACTAGCCTAATCTAGCCAAAATAAATGAAAATCGATAACTCTAAATGTCAGGAGCTCACTCCAATCTCCAAATCCAAAGGCAGCTCTACACAAAATCCAGTCAATGGCAAAAACTCGTACTATGATTTGTAGGGTGTAGATGTGTAGTTTGAATACTAAGCAAATGACATTCAGTAGGCATAGACCGACTGAGCTCCACAAATAAAGCAAGTGTAAATGATATTAAGTGAAGAAGGTATAACACAAGTAACTATACCGATGATATACTCAAGATAGAACAGGTAATGAGAATGAAGAAATAAGACATAAAGGCCTCTTTTGTGTGATTTACGAGCTATTGCATAGGAACAGGGGTTTATCTTGTGCGCAGCCAAAGGGTTGTTGCTACGAGCTCCCCTTGTCATAAAAAAAGGACAAAGGGGTAAGAAAACCTTAGTCAAACAATGTAATTGAAAGTTCAATCCCAACAACCTACTCATACCACGAAACTAGTATAGGAGTCAACTAAGTAAGGACATAACAATCACAATCATCTCCAAACAACATAACAACGTAACCCTAATTCGGCTCAACCTAATAGGTGGTACCAACATCAAGTCAAGAACAAGCCACACAAGTAATCAGCTAATAGTACAAATACAAGATAAGCACATTTATAATCATACAATAATCCATTCGAAAACCCGTAAGCTCGAAAGGTACAATTGGCAAACATAACCCGATCGCCCTTCGAAACAATCAAGGGTGCCAAACAACAACCAACTATATTGGTGACAAGCGATGCATATGAATGCAAGATATGCAGTAGAACCAGTTTAACCATCAGATACTAAGATAACCAAGTATAGACCTACCATAGTCGAGATTAGCAAGGTATGACCCATGTAATGTCCCTGTTTGTTGCAGTAGTACTCAGGGACCCACATGGACGCGGGAAGTCAGTATGCACTGCCTAGGCTTGAATAAAGTCTTACAACAAGTCATCTCTGTCATGGTACTGGAGAAATGAGTAGCCAAACCAATGCAGGAAAGGGTGACAAACGAGTAAGTCAAGTAAAAAAGGGTGACAAATGGGCAAGTCAAGTAAAAATTGAGGACATCCCAAATGCCTCTACAATCAAAAATGAAAAGAAGTACATCTCAATGCCTCATAAATCTTAAAATTCAATCTGGCAAGTGATCCAGGTGGTACGCCTCCTGTTAAAACCAGTTTTAAACCAATTATGTGAAAACAATCCTTTCCGTGAATGATAATGACAAACCAATTCATGAATTGTGATCGTACCACTGAATATAGGAGAATGAGCAACCAATGCAATATATGCCATCACTAATTTCCAAAAAAGGTACATAAGATTAGAATACAATACCAACATTACCTCGCGACCAAGGCAAAGAGAGCTAACCCAAAGTCCAAATACTTCTCAAATATGGCCTTGGGCTCAACAATATAACAATAGCTTAATAAGGCATCACAAGCCTACCACTAACATAAAACGAAGGAATCAAGAAATGACTCAAGGTCAAATAAGGGAAGAAATATCTGAGGAATGATTCCTTACCCCAAACATGCCACTCTAGCTCATAGTCGAGCACAACTAAGCCAAACAGAAGACTACAACAAGCCACTAAGGTCTCAAGCACTAGCAGAAGATACACCATTTGAAACATGCCCTATCGGAAGCCGCTACTAGCTATAAGGGCAATAAAATACATACTAAGGCATCCAAGTCTCAATCCAAGCCTAAGGCCGCCAACATTAGTCCTAACAAGGATATTCTCGTTAAGATAACTCATAAGTAAGGCTCATAGCCTAAACTAGTCTAAGGCTCCTCCGAGAATCAAGAAAATTGAATAGAGTAGAAGAGAACCGAATACGGGGCAAATGCAATCTAAAATCACACATAATACATACTACATATTATCTAATAAAGCCCAATCAAGAAAGGGGATCTTAGCCTACCTCGAAGTCGATGATGCGCACTCCAAATCCACTGCACAAGAACTAACTGCTTCCAAAGCACCTCCAAGTGTAGTTTCACTAACAAAATATTGATCACCACGTCAATATGGACGTATTGACTCCAAAATAGCAATAACCGAAGCCAAATCCAAAATCGGGTCTAAAATGAGATTGTGGGACTTGTGTAGGGAGTTCTGAGATTGATTCCATAAAGAGATCCTATATAGATCAAACTACTTGGGCTCTAAAAACGAGTAGAATCTAAGCTCAGAAATGAGCTAAAACATCCCATGTAATAAAATCACCATTAAAGCTCCAAAATCAAGCTCAGGAATTCCCTTTGGGTGGAAATTAACTCAACAAAACATCCTATGTACCTCTTCGATTACTCAGTGCATAGCCATGATCATAACGAACACACTGGACTTTGAATCACCCAAAGCAGAACTTCTTAGCTCAAGATATCGCAATTTAAACATGGAGGAGGCTGAAAATTTGAGATCTATAACTCAACGGCCTCGTCCTAAAAAGCATGTTTCTTTGTCACTAAAGGTCTGCACCAACAAAATTAGATTTTTCTCTTTTTCACAGTTTGTGAATAGGCCCTTGAGATTCTTTTAGGATCAATAAAATAAATCAGATATCCTCCTCAGTATTTGACGTTTTAGGCTCAATAGCGATATTGAAAATTTCAACTAAGGTCGTCTCGACAAAAAAAGGATCCCATACAAAGTGTCCTTTTAAAGCAAATTCCACAAAAGGGCTTGAAATGAGACTGGAAGCCTTAGAAATTAGACTAAAAGTCATTCTAGACCAAACTTGACATTTTGGAACAAATTGTACTGACGAAATTTTTAGCTGAGCACATTTACCAAGAATGTTGACCAAAGTCAAACTTAGGAATAAGCTTAAAAGCTAAAATGTATAAAGGCACAAACTCATACCAAAGCCTTGGAATTTAAGTCATCCATGCCATCAAACTATGTTAAAATAGGAATAGGTAAATATAATCCTACTTAGGATAGGAATAACAATATAGAATCCTACTTGGAAAAGAATTGAATTATAGTATCCTAGTTGGAAAAGGAGTCTAAGATAATATCAATAAATAGAGTATCAATGTAATAATTTAGGGATAACAATTTAATAATATTCTTCTCCAATATTTCTCACATGGTATTAGAGCTTTTTTGGTTCTGGTAGAAAATCAAAGAGCTTCCGCTACCGGGGGGGCGACTATGACCCATATATACTGCCCATC
>JAABOM020057601.1:0-14916 GCA_011800125.2 Solanum clarkiae
TATATATATATATATATATATATATACCTAACATTTCTTTTATAGTTTCATTGAGTTCAAATGATTATTCTTAGAATGGATTGAATGACTTTGATGACCTACCAGAAATTGACAATTTTGGCATCTAATAAAATTCCTAGGAGGATTTCTCCTATTCGCGGAAGCTCTACTCAAGAAAATGTTTCCATATTAGTTTCATTATAACAAAAAATCTGTATTTTTAAAGGCGGGTGCAAGTGATGAGGCATTGCATATAGTATGGAGTGAGATGCATGTCCCGAGATATGAGGTGTAAGTCCCATGGATTTACAACGTAAATCTCATATTTCTTAAACTTTTAAATTTTATTACTAAGAATATAAGCAAAATAAAACTTTCAATAATTATAAAAGTAAATTTAAATAAATCAATGACAGTACAGAGAAAATATTATAATTTTCATTTGAGAAAGATAAGAATACAAAAACTGATAGTAACTGAGATAATCTTTAAAATAAAATCATCATCCTTCTCTACATTTACTAACCCTTCCCACCCTGAACTAATATTTACATTGATTATTATTTATATATATCAAACAAGGACCAAAAGTGCAAGAGTAATGACCAAAAAAATGAATAACGTTATCTAGTGGTTGACCAAAACTCAACCACTAGCTAAAGCATACCGCAACTAATAAACCCCAGCTGAACTCAAGACTAACTATAACCACTTTAAAGGTCTACAACCATATACTAAATCTTAATCTCATTCTATGGCCACATGCCATCACCCCAAAAGAGGTATTACATGCAATTCAAGACATAACCCAACTCCAGTTCTAAAGAAAGTTCTACAAAGGACTTTGCTAGCCTAATGCTCAACCGAGGATCACAAGAATGAGATAGAATGGAAAGAAATGATATACAATGAAAATACATATTATACCAAAATGGATACTAGACAATACCAAAATGGGCTTAGTCAAAGTCGGAGACCATTGCTGTCACGCCCAAAGTCCCTTTAGGGCAGATTGACACCCATTGCCAAGAAGGCCCGAGAGAACCGACCTGTATCTATGCACTTTCTATACATATTGTAAGGGGTTTCTACGGTCAACATGCATTTGTGAAAGTAAACAGTAATAACAAGCCAAAAGAAAATGCATATGGTTAGGCTGTTGGTGTCACGCATACTAGACAATACCAAAATGGGCTTAGTCAAAGTCAGAGACCACTGCTGTCATGCCCAAAGTCCCGTTAGGGCGGATAGGCACTAGTTCCCAATAAGGCTCAGGAGAACCGACCTGTATCTACGCACTTTCTATACATATTATAAGGGGTTTCTACAGTCAACATGCCTTTGTGAAAGTAAATAGTAATAACAAGCCAAAATGAAATGCATATGGCTGGGCCATTGGGGCCACGGTGTTTAAAGTACGAGACATGACCATACTTTAATTTACATAGTCAACAAAGCCTCTATATAAGGAAAAGTATCTGATAAGGGTCGGGATAGGCCCCACCTCGACTAACTGTACAATACAAAAATATAAGCTCTAGACACACACAAAGCTCCGAAGTAACCTGGAGCTTGGTAACAGCAGCTGGGTATCCTGCACTCCTATTGGGGAGATCTACTAACACCTATACCTGCAGCATGAAATGCAGGTCCCCCCTAAAGGACGTCAGTGCGAGATAATGTACTAAATATGTAAGGCAGGAAATACTATATATGAAGTAACAACTCAAATGAAACTATGCACTGGTGTAGGTTAAGAGACCACCTTTAGTTATACTATGGAATCATGTACTTTATGTGCTTTTTATTACTTTACCTTTACTGTATAATCTATGCACAACATATAATACAAATGACCATCTGATTAGTGGTAAAGCTATATCGACATCGTCCCTGGATAGGATTTTCCTTCAACCCCTCAGGCTAACCCCCGTGATAGGATCGACCCTGGCTAGGTGATTCTTCCACCCTTTGGTTTACCACCCATTAATAAGTAATATACTTTACTTTATCTTTCAATTACCTTTGAGATGATTCTTTTGGTGGTCATAATATTGGATCTATAGGATGTAGATACAACAGATGGCATGTAAATAATCATCAAAGACAACACCATAATGTAAGGAGTAAGTTATACAAATAATGAAATGCGTATGAAATGAAACAACTCGTGAAGTTTATTTAGCAACAAGAACCCATGCAACTTGGTATCCACGTATGTATATAGATTTAAAGGTGACTATGTATGGGAGCATATGAATGTGTGAAATACTGGAGATATGGCTAATAGTTGTGTCAGAGTTGGTAAGTGACTTTATGTGCCAAGGAGGGATCTATGTTTCATGCCAAATAATATGAAATCAAGTAGCCTTACATACCTCACTGTACGACCTTGCTATTACCTTGAGATAACCTTACCCTCCCCTAAATATTTATCTACAATATAGTAGGTGATAAAACTAGAATTAGCAGCCAATAAATACATCTTGGCAGCCCAATCTCATAAAAGAAACAACATATGGGCATCAAGTGGGTATTTATAAACCCGAGAGTATTCTTTCAACCTTTCCACCCCTGATCGTATTCTCTAATACACATTCTCATATACATGTAATTTGCAGCCTGTTCTAGTGCCATAAAATCTTACAACAACCCACAAAGCTCAATACATAACAATTATATGCAACATACGAATAGGCAGTATAACGTTACGTCCCTTTGCCACATTTTGACGTCGACAATTCAAAACCTGTTTCAATGTTACCCAAAATGTCCACAACACATCTATACATAAAAATAGCCTTAAAACAGCCTAAGAATGGTACCAAAGCAGTTATTAAGGATGTGAGGAAATAGCCTCTCATCCAACAGCCCACAAGTTCATATTAAGAACACAATTGCGATATCCTATAAGAACTCACTTTTTCGGACTGGAGAAGTGGTGAAGCAGCCGTTATACATCATTTAAGAACCAATACTCATAAATTACAGTAGCCTCCCTTCATAATGAATCCAACAAAAAAGAGAAAAGCTTCCAAATAAACAAGAAAAATGTATAACAATCTTGGAACACATGCTGTCAAAAATTTTCAGCATATACCTAACCAACATAGTCTCTTATGTTTCATGAAGAAATCTTACTAAACACACAAGTATAATCACATACCTTTACCTTCAAGGTTGAGGGCCTCCTTAAGAACCTTAAAAGATTCCTTTGGCTGCTTTACAAAGTCAAGAAAGGGTTGAGAGAAAACTTGGAGAACAATCTGATTTTTTGTTCAAGTTGAAAATGACTTATGAGAGCTGTTTTAAACCCTTTTTAAAGGGGGAATTTGGCTGACCTACTAAGTCAATTTTAGCCTTACTTTACCAATCTAGTGATGCAGCTGCCTACCCCTTTTACTTGGGCCTTATTGGGTTCAAATTGGTTGGGCCTTGGCTGCCCATTTCTCCCTTTTCTCCTTACCTAGTTTTGGGACCAATTAGTCAAGTGGGTTGTGGTGTACTTGGGCCATTTTATTATTCATCTTGGGCTGAAAATAAAGTCCATTTACGGTGGTAAAACATGGGCTAAAGTTACACCCTTAACTCAGATTTTATTAATAATCGGACTTGGACAAATTCGATGTCGGGCCTCGTCTCCGTTTAGCTAGCAATTTAAGCTAAGCAAGTAGGTGACTTATCTGCTAGCTTACTAAGTCATACAAGCACCTCAATTCTCTCACTTTGTTTAGGGTCTTTATCTCCTCAATTTGACAAAAAAACATGAATACACTCGATCCTCTTAAGTGTTAGACACACATATCGCCCTATAACACGAGATTCAAGAACTTTTATAAATGGGCGCTAATTTAACCAAACCATATCATGTTTCATTTGCATAGTACTAGTATTGTAAGATGGTGCTACATCTTCCTCCCTTAGGAACATTCCTTATCGAATGTTAGCACAATTGGATAGCTTAACCAAGTTGAAACCTTTACTTACACAAACATTTGACAACACAGTAAGTATTCAATTACACGTACCTATTAGTGTCCCAATTCTGCATGTTGGACTTCCTCTTTAGCTTCAAATAAGTAAGGATATTTTTCTTTCATCGCGTCCTCGGCTTCCCATGTTATTTCTTCTGCTTGGTGGTTCCTCCAAAGTACTTTTATTGAAGCTATTTATTTATTCCTTAGCTTTTTAACTTGACAATCTAGAATAGCAATAGGTACTTCTTCATATGTGAGATCTTTTATAACATGCACTTCTTCAATAGGAGTGATACAGGATGGGTCACCTATGCATTTTTGAAGCATTGAGAGATGAAAAACTGGATGAACCATTGAAAGCTCTTTGGGTAGCTCTAGTTCATATGCAACCTGCCCGAACCTCTTAATAACCTGATATGGCCCTATGTAACGTGGGCTAAGTTTTTCTTTCTTACCAAATCTCATAACCCCCTTCATTGGAGACACCTTTAAAAATACCTAATCCTCTACTGAGAATTCTAGTCCTCTCCTTCTAGCATCCGCATATGATTGGTGACGACTTTGGGTTGTTTCTAGCCGCTGCTGAATTACCTTAACTTTTTCCATGGCTTGTTGTAGTACATCTAGCCCAAGAAAGGTGGTTTCACCCACTTTAAACCATATAATTGGCAACCTACATTTCCTCCCATACAAAGCTTCATAAGGTGCCATTTTGATACTCGCGTGGTAGCTATTATTATAGGCAAATTCAGTAAGTGGCAAATGGTCCACCTAACTACCTTTAAAGTCCAATGCACAAGCTTGCAATATATCTTCAAATGTCTGAATGGTGCGTTCTGCTTGTCCGTCTGTTTGAGGGCAGAATGTTGAACTCAAATTCACTTGTGTCCTAAACTCCTTTGGAAGGACTTCCAAAACTTTGCATTGAATTGAGCTACTCAGTTAGGTATAATAGAGACTGGAACTCCATGTAGCCTGACTATCTCTTTAAGGTATATCTTGGCATACTCTTCAGCAGTATAATCACTCCTAACTGGCAAGAAGTGTGTTGACTTTGTGAGTCTGTCAACTATTACCCATATGGATTCAAACTTCTGAAATGACCGAGACAAACCGGTAACAAAATCTATATTGATCATATCCCACTTCCATGTTGGAAGCTCTATACATTGCATATAACCTTCTGGCTTTTGGTGTTCTACTTTCACTTGTTGGCAATTTGGACATTGAGCCACAAATTTTGCAAGGTCCTTTTTCATGCCTCCCCACCAAAACATTTCCTCCAGGTCATGATACATTTTAGTTGATCCTGGATGGATGGAATATCGGGAATGATGGGCTTCTTCTATTATCCTCTTTCATAATCCATTATTTTCAGGTACACATAATCTATTTTGGTAGTAAAATACTCCATTTTGTGTAAGGTCAAAGCCCTTTATCATAACCTGACTCACCTTTTCTTAAGCTATCGTAGAACAAGATCCTCGAATTGTCTTTCGTTCACCTCCATTACCAACTAAGACTTTGCTGCATTATGTACAATAACCCCTTTCTTTGGAGTCTCGAGAAGGCGAACTCCCAAACTAGCTAGCTGACGTAGATCCTTAGCCACTCCTTGACTTTTCACAGCTTGATCACCAGTATTCATGATTGCCTTATGACACAGAGCATCGGCTACCACATTTGCCTTCCCCGGATGGTATAGTATATCATCGTCATAATCCTTTATTAGCTCTAGCCATCTCCGTTGTCTTAAGTTTAGGCCTTTCTGCTTAAAGATGTATTGTAAACTCTTATGGTCAGTATATATGTCAATATGAACCCCATACAAATAGTGGCGCCATATTTTCGGAGCAAATACAACCGCTGCTAGCTCAAGATCATGAGTTGGGTAGTTTTTCTCATGTGGTGGTAGCTGTCTAGATGCATAAGCAATTACTCTACCATGATGTGTCAATATACACCCTAAGACAACCCCTGAAGCATCGCAATACACTTCATACCCCTCGGTGCCTTCTAGAAGTACTAGTACAGGTGCAGAATTTAGCTTATTTTTCAGCTCATGGAAGCTCCTTTCACATGCATCATTCCATTGGAACTTGTTTTCCTTATGTGTCAACTTTGGTAGAGGTGCAAAAATAGAAGAAAAACTTTCAACAAACCTTCTGAAATAACCTTCCAACCCTAGAAAGCTCCGAACTTCCGTGGATGTCGTAGGCCTTGGCCAATCTTTCACAGCCTCTGTCTTTTGTGAATCAACCATTATTCCCTCATCATACACAATATGACATTCACATTTAGAAAATTTGGTATACAACTGTCGATCACGAAGAACTTGTAACACCTGTCGTAAGTGACTTGCATGGTCCTCTTCTAATCTTGAATATACCAAAATGTCATCTATAAACACTATCACAAACACATCCAAGAATGGCTTGAATACCCTATTTATCAGATCCATAAAAACTATTGGTGCATTCGTTAGCCCAAATGACATAATAAGAAATTCGAAGTGACCATAACGTGTTCTGAAAGCAGTCCTAGGTATGTCTTTCTCCTTCACCCTCACTTGGTGATAACCTGATCTCAAATCAATTCTTGAAAAGCATTTGGCACCCTGCAACTGATCAAATAAATCATTAATCCTAGGGAAGGGGTATTTGTTCTTAATTGTTACCCTATTCAATTGTCAATAGTCGATACACATTCTCAAGGTGACATCCTTTTTGCGTACAAATAACACTGGTGCACTCCAAGGGGACACACTAGTTCTTATAAAACCCTTCTCTAATAAGTC
Organism: Solanum clarkiae; assembly: GCA_011800125.2. Classification (NCBI taxonomy): domain Eukaryota; kingdom Viridiplantae; phylum Streptophyta; class Magnoliopsida; order Solanales; family Solanaceae; genus Solanum; species Solanum clarkiae. Next base: position 6,775 of record JAABOM020057601.1, read on the forward strand.
TTTTAACTGCTATTTTAATTCACGCAATTTTGCCGGAGCCATTCTATATGGAAGGATGGAAATAGGTTGAGTGCCTAGAAGTAAGTCAATACCAAAATCTATTTCTCGTTCTGGAGGTAAGACCGAAAGTTCTTCAGGGAACACATCAACGAATTCATTCCCTATTGGAACTGTTTGAAGGGTTGGTGATTCTGCCTCCTTATCCCTCACCCTAACTAAATGACATATATACCCCTTAAATATCATCTTTATGGCCTTAAAATAAGATATAAACTTACTCTTTGATGCCCCAATATTGCCTTCCCATTCAAGAACTGCCTCATTTGGAAAGTGAAAGTACACTTTCTTAGTTCGGCAATCCATGGTGGCATAGCAAGAAGCTACCCAATCCATGCCCATTATAACATCGAATTCCACCATTTCTAGCTCAATAAGGTCAGCCAGTGTGCCACAGTCACAAATAGTTACTACACAGTCCTAATAAATCCTTCTATCCATAATAGATTCACCGGTTGGTATGGACACTTCAAATGGTTTGTTCAATAATTTAGGCGTTCTCTTAAGCTTCCTAGAAACTAGTGGAGTGATGTATGATAGTGTAGAACTAGGGTCAATTAATGCATATACATTATGTGAAAAGATGGACAATGTACCTGTGACCACATCAGGTGAAGCTTCCAAATTTTTCTGACTCGCTAGAACATAAGTGTGATTCTGGACTCCGCTAGAGCTAGCTGCCCCTCAAACACCTCTACCACGACCTATAGGTGCTTGTTGACCCCTACCTAATGGAGGAACTGATGATGTTGATGCAAAAACTGATCCAGTAGGTTGTGCTATATCACCCATACGTCTCCTCGGGCAATCTCTCATCATATGCCCTAGCACACCATACCAATCACAAGCGTCTGTCCCAACATGACATATACCTGAATGACTCCTTCCACACTGTTTACAAGGTTGCATAGGAGTCATTTGCTGGCTTGCCGAATATCCCGCTGTCCAGGCACATTGCCTTTTACTTCTTGGACAAAACTGCTTTCTCCTCGACCCCTGAAGTTGTGATGGAGCACTGGCTGCAAAGTAGGAGGATGATGGCCTAGGCGGTCTATTAGAAAATCGAGGCCTAGGCTCACCTTGGGGTGGTGTAAACTGCCCTTTAGACCTGGCCCTCTTGGACTACGCCCTTTCTAACTCTTGTGTCCTTCTCCTTTGCCTCTAATCCTCCAATTTCTATGCAAAAGCTTGCATTCTCGCTATATCCATGTCTTTGTTTAAGGAAGCCATAATATAGTCTCTGACTAGATACATATTCAATGTATCCACATATAGATGAACTCTATTTGCCATAATAGCAACTACATTAGGAGCATACCTGGCCAGGGAATTAAATTGAAGGCTATGCTCTCTCACACTCATATTCCCTTGGTGGAGATTCAAGAACTGACCTACGCGGACATATCGGATCCCTAATGGCAAGTAATGGTCAAGAAATGCCTCTTTGAACTCCTTCCAGGTAGTTGGAGGTGCACCTATACCCTTAGATTGATTCCAAGCTTCATACCACAATATAGCCTCACCCTTCAACCTATATGTCGCTAAGTCGACAACTTATGTACCACTCACATGCATAACATCTAAAGTGCATTGAATCTGATCAATAAAGTCTTGGGGATCTTCATTAGGATCTAACCCAGTGAAGGATGGAGGGTCCAAATTAAGGAAAACGCGTATCCTTGTGCTCACTGCCCTATTCGCACCACCTGCACCTATAACCGGACCTTCTTGTCTTTGACCTTGGCCAGCAAATATACGGGTCAATAGTTGGACTGCATTTCTCAGATCCTGGACGGTAGCATCAATAGGTGGTTCTGGGGGAATTTCACTACTTCCGGGTTCATCGGGAGCTGGAGGAGTTGGAGATGTCTGTGACAGAGACTCCTCTTGAACCTCATTTCGTTGTCTCACCTGACTGGGTATACCAACCACTACTTCTACTCCCTTCCCTTTACCTTTGTTTTGCCTGGTTTCTGGCATACTCGTTGTACAAAACAATTTAGGGGTTAGACACAATCTACCTATTACACTTAGCTCTATGGAACGATCAAAAGAACGAAAAGAAACTAACAACTCCTAAATGCCATGTAGCCTCCTGCTTATAAATGTGGTGCACAACACATCGATAAACAAGACTTTACATAAACACGACTTTGCATACTCCCTAGGATGACCCACTCTGATACCACTTCTGTCATGCCCAAAGTCCAGTTAGGGTGGACTGGCACCCATTGCCAATAAGGCCTGGGAGAACCCAACTGTATCTATGCGCTTTCTATACATATTATAAGGAGTTTCTACAGTCAACATGCCTTTGTGAAAGTAAACAGTAATAACAAGCCAAAAGAAAATGGATGTGGCTAGGCTGTTGGGGCACAGTGTTTAAGGTACGAGACATGATCACATTTTAATTTACATAGTCTATAAAGCCTCTAGATAAGGAAAAGTATCTGATAAAGGTCGGGAGAGGCCCCACCTCGACTAACTGTATAATACAAAAATATAAGCTTTAGACACACACAAATCTCCGAAGCAACCTGGAACTTGGTAATAGCAACTGGGTATCCTGCACTCCTACTGGGGAGATATACTAGCACCTGTACCTACAGCATGAAATGCAGGTCCCCCATAAGGGACGTCAGTACGAGATGATATACTGAATATGTAAGGCAGGAAATATTAAATATGAAGTAGCAAGTCAAATGAAACTTTGCACTGGTGTAGGTTAAGAGACCACCAGTAGTTATACTGTGGGATCATGTACTTTATGTGCTTTTTATTACTTTACCTTTACTGTATAATCTATGCACTACATATAATACAAATGACCAGCAGATCAGTGGTAAAGCTATATCGGGATCGACCCTGGCTAGGCTTTTCGTTTAACCCCTCGGGCTACCCCCCTCTGTGATAGGATCGACCCTGGCAAGGTGATTCTTCCACCCCCTCGGGTTACCACCCATCAATAAGTAATATACTTTACTTTATCTTTCAATTACCTTTGAGATGATTCTTTTGGTGGTCGTAATATTAGAGTTGTAGTACTATAGATACAACATATGGCATGTAAATAATCACTAAAGACAACACCACAATGAAAGGAGTAAGTTACACAAATAATGAAATGCGTATGAAATGAAACAACTCTTGAACTTTCTTTAGCAACAAGAACCCATGTAACTTGGTATCCACGTATGTATGTATGTAGATTTAACGGTGACTATGTATGGAAGCATATCAATATCTGAAAGTGTGGAGACACGGTTAACAGTTCTGTCGGAGTTGTTAAGTGCCATTATATGCCAAGGAGGGATCTATGTTTCATGCCAAATAATATGAAATGAAGTAGCCTTACATACCTCGTTGTACGATAACCTTGAGATAACCTTCCCTTCCTCCAAATATTTTTCTACAACGTAGTAGGTGATAAAACTAGCATTAGCAGCCAATAGATACATCTTGGCAGCCCAATCTCATGAAAAAACAACATACGGAAGCAAGCGGGTATTTATAAACCCGAGCGTATTCTTTCAACCTTTCCACCCCTAATCATATTTTCTAATACACATTCCCATATAAATATCATGCACAGCCTGTTCTAGTGCCATAATAGTCTTACAACAGTCCAAAAAGCATAACACATAGTAACTTTATGCAACATACAAATAAGCGGCATAACGTTACGTTCCTTTGCCACATTTTGACGTCGATAATTCCAAACCTGTTTCAACTTTACCCAAACTGTCCACAACATATCTATAATAAAAATATCCTTAAAACAGTCTAAGAACAGTACCAAAGCAGTCATTAAGAACATGAGGCAGTAGCCTCTCATCTAACAGCCCACAAGATCATATTAAGAACACAATTGCGATATCCCATAAGAACTCACTTTTGCGGACTGTAGAAGTGGTGAAGAGAAAAGGTTCCAAATAAAAAAGAAAAATGTATAACAATCTTGGAACACATGTTGTCCAAAATTTTCAGCATATACCTAACCAACATAGTCTCTTGTTTTTCATGAAGAAACCTTACTACACACACAACTATAATCACTTACCTTTACCTTCAAGGTTGAGGGCCTCCTTAAGAACTCTAAAATATTCCTTTGGCTGCTTTACAAAGTCAAGAAAGGGTTGAGAGAAAACTTGGAGAATAATCTGATTTTTTTGTTCAAGTTGAAAATGACTTATGAGAGTTGTTTTAAACCCTTTTTAAAGGCGGAATTTGGCCGACATAGTAAGGAATTTTTACCCTTACTTTACCAAGATGGTGATGCAGATCCTTTGCCCTTTCACTTGGGCTTTACTGGGTTCAAATTGGTTGGGCCTTGGCTGCCCATTTCTCCCTTTTCTCTTTACCTAGTATTGGGCCCAATTAGTCAAGTGGGTTGTGGTGTACTTGGGCCTTTTTGTATATTCATCTTGGGCTGAAAATAAAGTCCATTTACGATGGTAAAATACGGGCTAAAGTTACACCCCTAACTCGGACTTTATTCATAATCGGACATGGACAAATTCGACATCTGGCCTCGTCTCTGTTTAGCTGGCAATTTAAGCTAAGCAAGTAGGTGACTCACCTGCTAGCTTACTGAGTCCTACAAGCATCTCAATTCTCTCACTTTGTTTAGGGCTGTTATCTCCTCAATTTGACACAAACATGTATGCACTCGACCCTCTTAATCATTAGACGCACATATCACCCTATTACCAGAGATTCAAGCACTTTTAAAATTTGGCGCTAATTTAACTAAACCATATCATGTTTCATTTGCATAGTACTAGCATTGTAAGATGTGGGATGTTACAACTGGCTACCTCTAAGTCGATCACACACGCTCTAGAACCACTCTACGATAGCTAACGTGCCTGAAACACCTCCAATTGCTTTCACGCTTTCAAATTATCGATATATATGACAAAACAAACATTTTGACATCAAGAACATAATTTTTGAAGTCATATCCAAAATTGAATAAAAAATGGGATTATGGGCCCCGCAACAAAATCCCAAAATAACTCTATAATAGGGTACAAACATAACCAGGAACTTATACTCCCAAAATGAGGCATAATTCAAGGTCAAAACAAAGGAATTCGAGTCAAATAATATATTCATAATAAAAGGGAATTTCAAGAAAAGGGACAACAGCTAGTTCGGCTAAATCACCTCTAACGAAGCATCCAATGCATTTTCCAATCACACCACAACATTCCTCGTAGAAAATCCCATAATATAAACCCAAGAATCACTGACTATGGACTTTGAATGCTTAAGTTATCAACTTCCAAACTTGTCCCAAAATTCAGTCCAAAAATACCATATCACAACAGCTAAATTGAAGAATTACTTCAACAGGAAATTCTAATCCAAATTTTGAGCTTATCAACGTATTCCTTACAAAACTATCCACAAGTTAGCCTAATGTATATCTTTGAAAACAAAGTTGAATGGCCTCAGAAATCACCTCCTAAAGTTCCTCAAAAAAACAACTTGAAAATGATGCATGATGCCAGCTAAATTTGTAATTTTATCTCAAATAGAGGCTCCAGTTCAATTTCGAGCTCACCACTATGTTCTTCGCAAAAATCACTTCAAGATTGACAATTGAATCGTCAAATTTGGACCTGAAATGGTGGAGAAATCAAACCATGAAGTTTAGAAATTGAGCTGAGTTTGAACTAGAGTGTATATAATATATACCACTGAAAAGACCTCTGTGATTGCATGCGTAGCTGCTTGCGGTCGTGGAGTACAAATACGGACACCTTCGCAATCATTGAGCATAGACGTTCAAGACCTCCGTGATTGCAGTGGCGGAGGAGAATAAGAAAGGTTGACCTCCATGATCATGGCCTGGGATACGCGGTCGTGGATAACAATTTCTCCTGCATCAGTGTTAGCTGATGAAATGCTGATTTTCACCAAGTTAACAATTTTCAATGGGGTATGCTAAATTTGTCTATCTTTCAAAAACAACCTCTCATCTCCATGAGGTAGTGGTAAGGTCTACGTACATTTTATCCTCCCCAGATCCCACTTGTGGGCTTCCATTGGGTATGTTGTTATTGTTGTTGTTGTACTCAAAATTTGTCTGGAACCTCGTGCACGCAAACAGACTATGCTAACCCATTAAATTCGATGTTCTAGACTCAATGGCGCAATTGACATTTTCATACGAGGTCATTACGACTGAATGTGGGTTCCACTCCAACTATCATTTTTAATCAAAATCTAGTGAGGGATTCAGAATAAGTCCAAATGCCTCAAGAGTCAAACGAAAGATCATTCTAGATCAAACTCAACATTCCGAAGCTAATCGCGTTGTCAAAATGTTTTCCGAGTGTGTTTTCTAAGAATGTTGTCCAAAGTCAACTTTGGGCCAAATTTCAACAACCAAAATGTCAATTGGCCTAATACTCATATCGAAGGCATCAGTGCTCAAACTGACCATACGTCTAGCCTAATTTGACCATTTTGGAGCTAATGTTATTGTCAGAATTTCATTTTGAGACTGTTTTGCAATTTTGTCTGAAAATCACCTTTCAAGTTATAAAGGCTTTCCAACATGAAAACTACACCAAATCCAAATGAATGAGTATGTGACCAAGATACCAGTGCCAACAGGTCATAAATGACTTTGGATCGCTACAAGAAAGTTCTAAACACTGAAAAGAATAAGGAGATAAAATGACCTGGAGGGTCATTACATAAAAATATGGTTTATAGTAGAAATAATTTTAAAATAATAACAATAAAATTTGACGCCCAAGGATTCATTTTTACATCTGGCATTTATGTTTTTACGCTCAAAATTTACGCCTCAAGTTGTAGGGTGTACACCTTATGGATCTGCACCTTTAATTTGCACTAAGATTGTTTTTGGTATGCTCTGCCCCGGGGACTCGCTTCGAAATCATCTTTTAAAACACTGCAAAAAAACAATAATTCCTACACTTAAGATTTATTTTGTAATGTAATAATACTTTGTTTCGACTTAACGCCAGCATCCTTGATATACACTATTGTACTTCAGGTGAAATTCAAGGCATTTGTATTTGAAGAGAGAATGGAACTGAAAAAAAATTCAACAATTTTTACTGTTCTATCATGATTCACATGAATAGAACTCAAACAATCTTTATCTTTTGTTTTTTTGAACACTAATTCTGGACGTGTGCGCTGCACGTGTGTTCAAACGACAAATAGTACATATGATATAAGCCATATAAAATTTTGAAGACCCTGTTTTTGTAAAATTAAATGAAAAATGTTGTTATTTTATAAAATGATTAATTAAAGATAAAAATTGAATATGTAATATAAAGCAATTTATCATTATTTCAAGTTATTAGTTAAGCAAAACTCAAAAGTTCTAGAAGCAATTGTTTAATTTACGATTTAATATAATCTCATTAAATCTCCATCATCCTATCATATATATAATATCCATTCTATAAGATAATTTTTCATTAATTAATTAGGTGAAGAAAAATCAAATGTTTTATAAAAGTTAATATTATAATTATTTAGAATTTTATAAGATTTCACTAAATCCCACTCATTCTATTTATTAAAAGTATTATTTAATACTTAATTATTAAAATTTAACTGAATAAGACCTTTACTTTGAATATTCACTTATAGAATTTAGTCAAGAAGTCGCAACAATTTTTCTGCCATTTGATTGGCTAGTAGTAAATTTGAGCTTCAATTAATTAGTATAATATTTTGAAGGATGATTTTGTAATTCAACAATTTTCAACTATCAAGCTTCCCACTCTTTAATTTCAAGATGTCAATTTCCTCCATCGACCATAGCTTCCTCCCATCATGAGAATAGACAACAAACTTTTGTTGTTGATCTGTAACGCATGAATGCCAAAAACATTCTCGAGGTAATCTTGTAGTTTCTATGAGGTTGAGATGATGGGACAGATCATGAATTAACTGTCACAGCCCAACCTAGGGTCATGATCAGTGGCCGATAGAGACACCTTGACACATACTAACCTGAAATTCCCAATCTATCCGACCTGGAAACCTGCTGGAATTTCGGCAGAGTTTCCTCTGTTTTATTAACTA